>JBBPLP010000282.1:0-30480 GCA_038089875.1 Fistulinella prunicolor
CGTCGAGAAGGCGATCACCATCCTCGAAGACGAGGAGTGTCTGAATGCAGGTACTACGTCGCGTCCTCTGCTGGGACTGCGTGTTCGAATGGTCACGCTGGTTCAGGTCACGGATCCAACTTGACGCTCGACGGCACCGTCGAATGCGATGCCGCCATCATGGACGGTCGAACAGGGGATTTCGGGAGCGTCGGTGCGGTCCCAGGCGCGTGTCTTTTCTTGCCCTGAGTTGGCCCTTTGCGCCGCGCGACGATCTTTTGATCCGACGTTGTAGCGCGTCCTGTCCCCCCCTCTGCATATACGACGATCTGCTTTGATCGTCTTCTCTGGCACACCGCTCGTCGTTCTTTGGATCGACTCGATCACATGCGTGGTGTACACCACGACAGGGGTCAGAAACCCAATCAAGCTTGCCAATGCGATCCTTGCACACGGTCGCGTGCCGGACAGACTCGGTCGCATCCGACCCTTGTGCGTGTTTTATGTGAACGTGGTTATCGCTGACGAACAACGGTTGCGAATCCCTTTCCCGTTTTCTTACGCGCCACAGAACGTTGGTCTCCTCTGGCGCACGGGCGTTTGCGCGGAGAAACGAGATCGAGACGGTCGACCCGGCGAGTATGATCTCCCAGCGCGCCAAGGAAGATTGGCAGCGGTGGATGACACGGTACGACGGGGCGGAGGTGAGGCCAGAATCGGGATCGGACGCGGTGATATCTACGACGGGCCTTCCCCTTGACGCGACGATGCAGGACACGGTGGGTGCGATTGCGTGGGATTCGAAAGGGAACTTGGCCGCGGGCGTATCGAGGTCCGTACGCTCCTGTTAGCTCGGGTCGACAATACGACTGACGATCGATGACTGGCTTTTTGGCGGCGGCGGCGGCGTGACAGTGGCGGGTTGCTTCTCAAGTATTCAGGGAGGATCGGAG
Organism: Fistulinella prunicolor; assembly: GCA_038089875.1. Lineage (NCBI taxonomy): Eukaryota > Fungi > Basidiomycota > Agaricomycetes > Boletales > Boletaceae > Fistulinella > Fistulinella prunicolor. The sequence continues at coordinate 933 of JBBPLP010000282.1, forward strand.
AGGTAAGGTGTCCGGTCATTCTCTGGTGGAGCGATGCGGTCAAGCATGCTGCTGACTGACTGTTCTCATTCGAGGCCGCGGCTTTTGGAGCGGGGTGCTGGGCAGAGCAATCGCGTGATGGACGGGCAGGAATGGCTTGCAGTATATCGGGTAGGTATTCCGCCGCACGCGTTTTGGACTTTCCGAAACCCAAAGCATCTTCCTCTCATTTAGGTGCCGGTGAGCACATCATGAGAACTGGCTTGGCACGCATGCTTGCCGACGTCCTCCTTCGTCCGACGACAACAAGACCAGGAGAGGACAGTACAGAGGCGGAAGACGGGGCAGAGGTGGACATCCATGACGCGCTGATGCGTACGCTGTCTGCCCATTTTTATGGCGAGTCTCTCCGTTTTGGACACACCTACGACCGTTCTTCGCGCAGATCGACCTGACAACGAGAACAAAGATCCGATCGTGGCCCGCGGCGAGGCGTATCCCAACGCAGGCGTGCTATTGATGACCAAAGACGCGCACGACTCGGGCGATGTCATACGTGAGTCAGCTCGTTCAAGCCTCGTCGCATCATTACCATTCCGATGCGTGGCCTTACCCTCTGACTGACTCATGGGTGGTCCAGCAAGGTTGTGGTGCGCCTTCACCACGGAAAGCATGGCGGTCGCGTACGCCAGTTCGGATACGCTCACACCCAAGGTGCGCCGAAAAAAAATACTTTTCGTTCCTGAGTCGAGCGATATTGAAACACGCAAAAAGGCAAAAATCCTACGTCGTCCCAAAGTGCCATCACAACCCGGCGTTGCGACGAACGTCTCGCCTGTCTATATCACGGCTCTGCCCCTCCACGGTAGTTAGGGTGGTTAGGATAATAATAATTTGCTGGAGAAGTACAACTCGTCGCAAATTACCATCCAACGTGTGCACACAGATACGCATGCTTTTTCGGCGATCGTTGGGGGACATGAATTAGCTCTCCGTCCCGCCATTCGCGGCATGCGGGATCGACCGCAATGCGCCGTTATTGTGATTCGAAGGGGGCTGTTGGGAGCTTCGGGAGTTGGTCAAAGGTGGTGTCGGCCGAGCAGCGCTGAGACGCTGTAGTGTCTTCAACGGGAATTTGGTTCTATTGTATCACACGTTAGATTCATGGTTGCTTGTCGTGGAAGAAGGGCGGTGTTCCAACCCAACAGCTCACCTACACGTCGAACAGACGGGTATAGGTTGGCAAAAAACTGTTTTATCGTGCATGTCAGTATCTCCGCCATGTGTCACGAGATGAAGTAGGCGGACTCGACAGGCAGACAGAACATACGAAGCCGATGTCAACGATGTGTTTGTGACAAAAGCACGCCGCTCTGAAATCGATCTTGTCTTGCGTCGGGATGGCGAGGACTTTACGAATCGAGGGTGGGGAAAGAAAAGACATCTATCAAAAATAAATCAACACCATGAATCTGATGAACTGGTCCGACAGGACGGCCCGAACGCGCCAGAGGTGAGACCTGAAGGAAGCATTAAACGCACGATAAGGTACTGGAGTAGCGCGTCGCGGCGTTCGAGGTAAATGTACGACCCGTTCGTCAGGTGCGCGGCTTGCTGCAGAAAGACCGTGTCGGGACCATATAGCTTGCACACGTCGATCGTCAGTTTCTGTAAAGGGAACGCAATCACGCAAGGAACGTGCGCGTGTTTTGGGGTCAATTCATTGTTCGAGTACTCCACGGGACGAGGGTAAAACGGAAAAAGGACCAGTTACGGACCATTTTTTGCGCCGAAAAGATGGCGTTCATGATGGGGATGTAGGACGAGGATAGGTCAGGAGAGACGGAGAGGATGAGAATGCGTGGGTCTGGGAGGACGGTGGGGTCCTCGGCCACATTCGTCGTAGAAGCTGTCGGGTGGATGATTCGGTTGATGTCTAACAAGAGGAAGGGTGGGTGGAACGAGGGTCTCAGAGGATCGAAAAACGAAACATACAACATAGTGCCTTGGTCAGCGCGCCGACGAGAGCGCAGGGAGCTGTTATAAGATAGAGAATAGATACGCCAATCAAGGATGTAATTCGCCTTTTGTCACCGCGCTTGTAAACACAGAATAAACGATCGACACGTACGTTCTTGCTCCTCCATCTCGCCAAGCGCCTCCAGCTCGTACTTGATCCGCTGAAGAACCGTGGTATCGACCGTCCTAAAGGGCGGATACACGTTCGAATCAAGGGGCTGGGCGTCGTCTTCCAGCGTCCATGTTTCCGTCGACGAATAGAGCATGACGCTAGCCCATGCAATGTCATGTAGCTCGTGTTAGCTTGGCGAATTCAGAATTCGAAGACTAGTGCATGGGTACCGACCTCTTACCGGGAAGTGCCCCGAAGACGGCGAGGGTGTTCTCATGCTTGGAAGCGATGTGCGCGTTCAAGAAGGCGAGGAGATGGGAGAGAAAGGTCTCGATGGGCAGTGGGTACGGATTCGTTGTCTGCGCGGAGAGATGCCACTGAGATGGAGACAAGTCTACAATGACGGAGAGGTGCGATGCCTTCTCCATCGCCGTCCGGGTGCAACACTTGCCTCTGACTCACTTTGGCTGACTACTACATTTGTATCATTAATTTACAAGAGTCCATCCACTGGCCATTGCTTCATCGCAGCTTTTGCTCTGACAAGCGACAGCTGCCAAGATCACAGGTCGCTGAGCATCCTTCATGCACCACTGGCCACGCTGTATGTTTCTCAAAGAGTTGGATGCTTACCCACATAGACGAACGTCCTGGGGAAAATCACACGCAAAGTGTCTGACACACGCGCTGTTTTACACGGGAACGCAGTTCAATATTCAATACTCTGCGGTTTCACTTGTATAGTAACATCGGAAAGTACGCATTGGGGTCGTGGGGTGCGTCAGGAGCACGCTCCGGTCGCCACCGTTTGAACGGCGTGGGGACATTGGGTGGCAATATTGTTTCGCTGTAAACCGGGGTTGTAGAAGCAACGGTGGCAATGGCTTGCGACAAATCTACGGTCTCCGGCGCCTTTGCGGGTACTTGCGCGGCGTCAGTCTCTTCGGGAGCGGCGACGCTGATATAGAAATTAATACCGAACTGGCGTAAATCAACGAGGTATATGCGTACGACTGGGATTGGGCATGCTGGATGAGCAAGGTCGCCAAATCCGACTGCGTGACCACCGACAGTTGAGGGTAAGCTCGCCGAACGTCGCGCTTCCAGTAGGGATTCTGAGCAGGGTCCGATGCTAGCTCGCGTGTCAGCCTCATAGGAGTCTTATGGGTTCAATGGCACCTTTAGTCGCAGGAGTGAAATATTTTTCTGGGCGAGAGGCTGGCTGGGGGTATCGGTTCAACTCTGGGATCGGGAGGCCGGACGAAATTTCGGGGTTCACGACCACCGCATCGCCTGTGACAGATTCCAGCGTGAGTGCACAATACAAAAAGTCTCCAAACGCACGGAATTTCTTCCAAAATCCCTTTGGATGAACATGATAAAGCGTGGACTCTGCGGCTTTCCTGGTCGCCATGCGTGAGATTGAGGAAACTCGGAGACGTTGAGTACCAAAGTGTGAATCACGTGAGCAACCGCCGTCTGTCGGCGATTCTAGTAGCTTCACCTACATAAGTTAATGTCGTCTCAGTCGACTTGAAACACGCCTTGTATACATCCCCAGTTACAAATGAGGTATTTTGTTGCCGACTTGAATGTTTAACATGTTTACAGTCGTCAAACTTATTGGGTCGATTTGACTTGTGTTCATGTCCACCAGTTCTCATCTACACCGCCCTCAGGGGCCAGGGCAGAGCGAGCCTTAGTAAGTTCTCTGAAGATAAGTAATACGTATCGTGCCCACGATGGCTGACGAGCCGACAAGCCTGGCTTAAAAATGTTGTTGTGCAGAGAACGACGCAAGATCACGCAATGGGTGATCGCATCATCCCTCCTGCCACGCAATCGTCACCCAAAATCACAATGCACCCGGTGAAATATTTTTTCCCCTCCTTTCCTCACAAATTCGAGTCCCAGCGATTGCTGGCGGGTTATATAGAGCCGGGATAAATCCCACTTGACACACGTCGATTTCTCCACATCATCACCCACATCATACTTCAATGGGCTTGATACTGCACTCGCATCTCAATGGGTCCGTTCGTGACCCTTTGGTGGACGCCGATGGGACGCCAGCTGTGATTGATGTCAACGGGGCACTACCCGTGCATGAGCCCAAGGAACGGAACCCTTACGTGGGTTCCCCATCCACCTCTGACCCTTCCCTCTTGTCTTCGCTACCAAACGACGTTCCTGTGCCCCCAGCCTTGACGGATGGACCACCACTAGTGGCAGAGACCCGTCTACCAGAGCCCGAGGAACGGGACCCTCACGTAGTCCCCACATTCACCTCTGAAAGTGTAGCAAATCCAACCTCAGCCGTTCTATACCTCCCTCCCCTCTTGTCTTCGCTACCAAAAGATATTTCTATACCACTGGTCTCGACGGAGAGACCACCGTTGGTGACGGAGACGCGTCTGCCAGACATTGACCCCGTCTCGCTCTCGTTGCATAAAGCGTTGCACCATTTCTACCCAGTGTCTGCGGATTACGCAGATCTCGCTTACGCGCTCGCATTCAACTGGGCAGAGCTTGATCTGCCGGAGGACGAAGAGCGTGAGTGGTACGCTGTTGCGTTCCGGAGTCGACGCAAAAAGGGAAGTGACAGCGCCCGTGAGTATATATGCTCTTATGTATCTTGCATTAAGACGTGTCTCACCATGGATGCAGCACTCTACGAAGCAGACAGAAAGGCACACGAGGAAGCAGTTTCCAACGGTGGAGTGAGTCGCCAATCAATTTTCTTATTTCGGCGTACTGAAGATGGATATTTTCGCGATAGCTTATTATGTACTGGTATGGGGTTCCCAACTCAGACACGGGAATGAATCTCGCGACGTGCATCTGGCAGTCGCGAAAGCATGCTATCGCTGCGAACTCGCGTCCGCACCATATCCGGGCGATGAAGTTGGCGGCTGCATCATACGAAATATATGCTCTAGAACGCTATAGACTGACGAAGGTGAAGGGCGAGAAAGGGATTCTAGTGGAAAATTTCTGTGGAGAAGAGTGTGGATGGTAGATGACGAGCATGTCATGGACCATATTTACCCTTGATACCGCCATAAGATACTGTATTCATTCAATATGGGATTCTGACGTCATCAGACTGCCTCTTCGCTAATCTGCAAAGCTGATCAGCTGAGATAGCGACGTTATCGATGGACGACTTTCTTGAGACCCTTTGTAATACATAAAGGCTCTGATTAGTGGATTTACCGATGACAGAATGCTTGGCGAGGTTCCGTCGGGGACTAAGATGTTGTCCTGGCTATGTTTTTCTGTCAGATGTGACGCCAATTTCACGCGGACTGCGAACGCATGACCAGGCATCCTACTTATTCCGCGCATCAGTCAAGGGTCGCCAAGCTTGGCCGGCGCAATTCGGTCGCCGAGTTGCCATCACATATATATTGACCCATTCAACTGTGAAACACACGTGCGGGCACAAAGGAAATTCAGCCATTCGTATCAAACGCCAGGAATAACAAACATTGCCATCGGGAATCATCGTATCGACAGGACAACAATAATATCTACTAATCCGTTTTGGGGTTTACAGTGGGGCCTATGTTTTCTGAATGCTCCCAAAGGGACAGCGTCCTCGTCGAGGGCACGCCTTTGTTAACCATCAGAATTCAAAACTCTTCCAAAGGAACTTGAAAGCTTTCTTGCGATTGCCACCCTCTGCCAGTGTGCACTTGGGATTTTTTGTAGCATACCTCCGTCGACTCGTGTCTACCCTTCATTTGCCCTCCCCCTACCGTTCCCATAAGCACGCTTATTTCAACACCGTAAATCATGGCCCGGGGATTATCCCATCGGAGAACACAAATAACAGAAGGAACGTTGGCGCAGCGATTGATGTCATCCTCTGCCCCGGAGCCATTAAACAAATTTCCTAACTCCAGTCATTACCAAGCAGCTTGTCTAGCTCAAGTTTCGTTCGCTTGCCATGGTAGGTGGTGGCTTTGTGACGGTTTATGAACCCTGTGAATCTTCCTACACATTTTATGGTTGATCACCTAGAAGCTGCACTCGGCCTTGCCAGCTCAGAGATCTCAAAAAAAATAATTGGCTTCCACCTCGGCAGCCTGAGAGTGAACCAGGCTTTGGCTTCGAACTCGCTACCGGATGGAGGAGGGTCTAAACATCCCTGCTGGCGTTGGAGGTATGTGGACCTCATACTTCACAAGAGAGACAGAGCCCTGATTTCGTCACAGGAGGGAAATTACTGCGGGGAAAGACCATTTGGGATACTGACCTCCGCTTCGCGAACAAGGCGTTTCAACGACCTCTACAAATTCGGGCATTTGCTGTTTTGGATCACGGTAGCTGCCAATTACACATTCCATCGCCCGTAAAATTTGTCACACAGGCAATATTCTCGGGTCTCCAAAACTATGTTATCGGGGTCGAAGATGCGCTCGAAGCAAAGTGTACATGGGGCCTGAGCCTCATCCGCATGCTGGACTTACTTAAGCCGGATATAATCCAATTAGGGAAGATCGGTCGCCATTAAATGTGCAGAAAGCTGGTGAAGCAATGAAGTGTGAGTTCGTCTACTTACTGACAACAGGATATGAATTTCTCAGCGACAACTCATCAAAGTCAGTTTTGCAGCGTGGAAAGTCGAGAACTCACGGCTGCCAACTATAGTATGGTGAGGCTCTAGAATGAGAAGAGCTCTCTTTATGCGGTTACACGACAGGTGTCACCAAGATCCCGCCATATGACCTACCAATCAAGTCGCCGCTAACCCTTTCCATCGAGGAGTGTGTTAAACCCCTAGGCCATCACAGTCCTATTTATTTTATTTTATTCTGTGTTATTCGGACGAGTGCTTATCACCTAGCCTTGGATGAATAACTCATACCCAAGTCTCCACAGTGGCTAGGAACGATATAGCCATCGCATTGACCCCTACGATGATAATTCTGGCTGTCGAGTGGTGATGCCAACGAGGTCTTGCTAATGTAGTTCTAGTATAGGGCCACACTGCGGAACAACGTAAATGGTGCGTACGTCGATGCCGATGTCTTGCTGCTTCTTTCTCTCACTCATTCAAATTCCTGCGTACATTTGGTTCTGTACGGTATATCACCTGTGACCTATTATTATTCTGATTCATGCCCCATAGACACAAATAGCATTATGACAACGATCGACGGAACTTAGGCGAATTGCGCTGAACGGCGTCCACGCCTCAGCAAGGTGGGCCGTTTCCGAGTCGGTCCCGACCCCGATCTATGATGCCATGCCACAACGGCTCGATAATAATATATCAGTCGTTGCGCCAGTCTTTTTCGCTTCCTCGGCGTCCCCCTTGTTCACTTAAGGGCATACTGGTTGGATCTAGATAGAGTGGACCAGGCCAAATCTGAGCCCCCAGCGCCCCAATGGGGACGCAAGAGTGGAGCTCGCAACTTACGTTTGGTCATCACGAAAGTACGCCCAGAATAAAACACATGGACGAACTCAAGCGTGCGAGCAGAGTGCGGGCTAAGGAAATCTTCATACCGAAAATCGAGATGGTGTAAAGTGCAACATTTTGTCCTCCGACACCAAGACACCAAACACTACCATGTATAAAAACAGCACGGAACCCCTCAACTGAAGCAATGCGCATTCATTTTACAGTACCTTCAAACAGCCCGTCTCACCCCAAGATTCGATGCTGTCGTGGCTGTTTGCGGAAACGCGCGACCGGTGAGAGATGTCACCATCTTGTGTCACGATGGGCCGTTTTGAGAATTTCAGGGGCATCATCCAGGACAATGCGGACGACGTCTTGCGTACAGGTGTCCGTGGCATGCCGCATAATAATTGACTTGATCGAACTTTCTGCGGGGCGCTGGGAGGGGTAATGAGTACCTGTCTGATCGGTGTCGAGGGTAGCATCTCGTGACCCCTCGATTCAATAGTTCTTGAGTCCTCGACATGCAGCTTCGAGGGACGATGTCAATGGACCCCATAGAACGTGCCTTGGCTTATGGGTTCGGGTTCCCGTTCACTCACCAAGGGAAATTCTTCTTCACTTGCATATATGTTTTCTGCATCACCATGAGGCAGAACGCCATTGGGAGCCAACAACGCGGATACGGTTTGATCTTGGAACGGAGATAAGGAATTTCCCGAAGCGATGGCCAATGCGGGCCTCACTTCCTGTGCGTCATTGATCGGCGATGACCAGGGTTTGATTACATTGTTGATAAAGCTCGACTTGGTAGGAGCCATATTCACGTTGCTCAGCAGGATCGTTTCTTCGTCGTCAAGGTATGTTGTCTCCACGTCTTCCGTGAGGGAAGGAAGTTCTTCGCTGGAGGCGCCATATGCTTCCTGGCCCACACCGAAACGTGCACTCCATCCGCTTTGATCGCCTGCTTGATTGGGTACAACGTATCCGAGCAATGGGGGAGGCGATGCGAAACGTCTGTTCGTGCCGTAATCTTGGGTATTCGATAGCAAGAACGGGCGCCAGCGGAAGTCAATAGCATTGAGATCCAACTCATAAGATTCGGGTTGGAGAGGATCAGATAGCGAAGGATCTTCTGTTGGCGAATCGAAGTATACCGGGCGGGAGCAAGCAAAGGTGGGTCCTGGAGTAACATACACGCTGAGACTACCGTTGTCATCCCGAAATGATCGATAATTTTGACTAATACAGGTAACGTGTTCCTGGAAGTCCGAGGGGGATGCATCGTTTTGAACGAGGTTTGGACATGCCTGAGTGGATTGCAGCAGTTCGATTGCGTCATCTAGACGTAAATGTGATACAGGCGATGCGGGGGCGTGCATCATGTTAGAGGCATGGGAAGCCACTTGCCTGACTGAGGGTTTTGGAGAAGGGTCTCCTATGAATGAACCTTCTATTGACTTGCGAACCGGGGCGAAACGGCCTGGTGTTGAAAACGGCAGGTTATGGATCGACGCCTCGGGTTGCAGGGACGACAGTATAGTCTCCGCAAGGACAACAGGCGAAACTTTGTTCTGCATGTTTAATGCGTTGTCTGAGCGATGAGCTGCATCGGGAACATGCTCTCCCCCATCGGTCTCGAAAGGCGAGAAAGCAAATATTTCTTCAGCCGGCGAAATATCTAGTATTTCCGTCGCAATAAAGTCGACCTTGGATTCCGTGTTAACGCGAGATGGCGAAAGCAACCCCCGCAAGGGATGTCCCGTTTCCAAGCTAGAAAACGTGTTTGCGAGCCAATCGGGGATGGAATCCCTCGCTTCCTTGGGTGGAGTCTATAGGCGGAAGTGGGACAAATATTCGAGATCGGGAAGAATTGGGCGCATATACGCATACCGCAGGCTTAGGCCATCCATCGCAGTGTTCCCGAAGACATGTATATGACTTTCTCATCTTCAGGACGGAGAAATCTTTGCCTAATTGCCCTTGGTGGAGGTTGTTGTGGGCGTCCACCGGAGTCTTTGGAACATCGTGGCTGCTGACAGAGGACGTAGTGCCGGAAGACTGCATCCTTTTCCGCGACGAGATTGTCGTGTTGCTGTATGAGACCATGGTATTGACCGATTTGACCATGCGGTCGAAACGCGCATTGAGGCCAACGGTCTTTCTTCGCTTCGCCGGCCTGTACTCTGAAACGTCTATAAAGATACTTTAAGCGCACTGGGAGGGGTCAATAGGTGTTATCGGGAGACCTATTGTGTTTGCTTGCATGTACGAGACCTCGGCGCTGAACATATGTGGTCACCGTGAGCCCGACAACGTCGAGTGCGCCGTCACCCACCTTGCACGGGACAGACCAAAGACAACGAGCGAATGAGCTATGTTTAGCTCATCGTTGGCCTTATCTAAGCGATAGCGCTTACAGATCCCATGTACGTACGGCACTAATTGGACCAGCAGTGGGAACCGAAGGCAAGACGACTACGCGTCGAACCACTTCAACCTCCAGCCTCGTCGAGTGCAAGCTCACGTTCTCCATTTCATCCCGAGTGTCAACAACACTATGCCATCCCAGAAGCCAGTCGTTCTCGAGGATGCCAGCCAATACATACACCTCCCTTTGCTAACTGAATCTCGTCCAGGTGACAGCCTTCCTCTGTACACCAAGTCTCACGTCAGACCTCGTGCGCGTAGCCCATGGAGGCGGGGGTTCCTTGTCATCGGCTCCCTCTGTCTCCTCTTGGTCCTCATTCGTAGCCACCCTCCGTCATGCCTACCATCACTTCGTTCGCCCACAATTAACCGCAACCCTGCTTATTTGATCACCGCAGACCATGGGGCCGTCGCCTCAGAGAACAAGCGGTGTTCAGACATTGGGGTCGATGTATTGAAGGATGGAGGAAACGCCGTAGACGCGGCCATCAGCGCATCGTTATGCACCGGTGTCGTGAACATGTTTTCGTACGTTTGTTCATTACTGCCTTACGATAAGCCTATCCGCTCAACGCTCGACTCGGTGTCACATGAAGCTCCGGGATCGGTGGAGGTGGCTTCATGACCGTTCGTATACCCCCCAGAACACCGGGTGCCGCTTCCGAGGTGTTTACAGTTGATTATCGTGAAACTGCGCCCGCGTTGGCGAACAAGACGATGTATGTCAACGATCCTTCTGCTGCTAGGTATGGAGGCCTGTCGGTCGGAGTGCCAAGTGAACTTCGTGGCTTCGAAGAAGCCCATAATCGCTGGGGGCATCTTCCCTGGAGCAGACTCGTACAACCGAGCATTGAACTGGCTGATCAATGGACCGTGGATGCGGAATTAGCGAAGAGGATCCAAGTAGGTGGTCGCTGTGTATATTTTCCGCTTGTTAACGCGTTGCAGATGTATGCGGACCTTATGCTCCATGACGAAGACTGGCGTCCGATATTTGCTCCAGAGGGACGGTTGCTTCTTCAAGGGGAACCCATCCAGCGCACAAATTACTCCCGTACGCTAGAGATGATTGCAAATGACGGCCCGGGTGCTTTTTACAAGGTTGGGTTCAATTTTCTCTTCTTGGATCACGGCAACCCAATTAAACACCAATGACAGGGTTCCATCGCTGATTCCATCATTCGTAAAGTTCACGCAACAGGTGGTATCCTTACACATGCGGACCTTGAGAACTATACCGTCAAGGTCGAACGTGCGCTTGAAGGAACTTACCACGATAAGAAAGTGTACACTTCCCATGCTCCTACTTCGGGGCCTGTATTTCTCCACATGCTAAATTTACTTGAGAAATTTGATCTGATCGGCGAAGGCCGGACGCCGTTAAACGTGCACAGAATTGTGGAAGCAATGAAGTGTAAGTACATGTGTTCACCGCGAGGGCCATTTCTCAATGGCGAACAGTTGGTTTTGCAGCGCGGTAGGCTGAAATGGAAACAAACGCCACGGTCAAAAACTGATTTTACTTTAGAACAAGAATAGGGGACCTCACTTACTACACAGGCTCCAAGGCTCGTGTTGCAGAGATCCCAACCAAAGAGTTTGCTGATCTGATTGCCGTTAATATCACTGACGTGAGAGAGTTTTCTGTTTATTATATTACCTTTTCGTTGTTTTGATGTTGCCATCAAGGACCGGACTCATCCATCTGAATATTACAACCCCGAATTTGATGTCGAGACCGATCATGGCACCGTACGTATCCTTCGACACGCAAATTACGAGTGCTTAGAGTCCGATGCACAGAGTCATGTCTCGGTGGTGGACAAGGACGGCATGGTTGCCGCATTGACCACCACAGTGAATTTGGTCTTTGGTTCCAAAGTACTTGACCCGGAAACGGGCATTCTCCTGAACGACGAGGTGAGAACAACCTGTGGAACACGTTGAGTGTCAATTTTGAACCATTACGTGCAGATGGACGATTTCTCCATACCCGGAACTTCGAATGGGTTTGGTTTGCGGGCATCTCCGTGTAAGTCACCCTATTCGAAACTGCCCATTTTCATAGGTGACCAATCACTAACGCAGACAACTACCCTGAGCCGGGCAAGCGGCCACTGTCTTCCATCACGCCCACGATTCTAGAAAACGCCGATGGATCATTTTATCTCGCTATTGGTGCTGCCGGTGGATCAGAAATCTTCAGTGCCGTGCTCCAGACGTTGTTGAATATTGATTGGGGGATGGACGCTAGTACGGCTGTAGAATATGGACGTGTCCATGATCAACTCTATCCAGAGCTTCTCGGTGTGGATAACGTCCTTCCAGCGCCGGTGATTGATGGTCTTCGAGACAGGGGGCACAACGTGACGGGTGCGTTCGAAGTTGACCATTCGCCTTGCTCATCATCACGCTGACGTGGCGGACACAGTATTGGATATCAATCGCATCGGTGCAGTGGTTCAGGTTGTCGTGAACAAGGATGGCAAGATATACGGTATGCCGACGATCGTATGATCTTGAGCGTATTTTCACTTATGCATGTTCGCAGCTGCGAGCGACTCGAGGAAGAATGGGATTGCTGCAGGATACTGATCAAGTTTAGTAGAGGAGTTGAGGATGATACCTACTAATCGATGGTGTACATGTATTGACCCTCCGTAATTACACTTGAATGTCTTCAATGATCACCCTAGCTTTGAATAACAAGAGACGAGGGGCGTTCGCTGTGTTTGGTGGCGCCTCGGCGAACCAAAACAAGGCAAAACTCGTCCTCACCGGCAACGTGACCTCAGCGAGGCCTCCCTTCACCGTTCGCGACGCTCTTTCCACTCTCCGTGGCGTTTTGCTTTCTTCATGGCGGACGCCGACTGGGACCTCATCTCCTCTTACGCTGGACTCCTTTGTCTCGCCAGCGTTTCCATCTACTGCGGCGCATTCAGCTCACTCCCGGTATGTCTATATACGTATATACGCGCGGCCCTCGTCGTCCATGTTGACCCGGGTTTGGACAGACTAGTTCACGCACTCGGACTGCCCAACCACGTAGCCTCCTCTCGGATGACGAGGACGAAGACGAGGACGAAGACATTCCGGACCGCCTGTCGTCCGGTGATGCCTGGCTGTTTCCCATCGTGAGCGGCTCGAACGGTTGTTGTACCAACGCTCACGTCCCTCTTAGGTCGGCTCCGTGGCACTGTTTGGGATGTACATGGTGGTCAAGTACGTGGGCAAGGAATGGATCAATTGGTTGCTGGGCTGGTATTTCTCCATAGCAGGGGTAGGGAGCGTATGGAAGGTGCGTTCGTCTTTCATGCGTTCGTTCGGTCGTGCTGACTATATGCACCTAGTCCGTCGTGTCGTTGGCTAAATTTGTGATCGGACGGGAGAGATGGAGGACGTTCGATCGGAACCGATTACTCTTCCTTCGGGGCCCACTTGGTGCGTCGAGCGCACACATACCGTGTGACCAATCTCATGTTTATTTTTTCAGAGGTCGTCTCCTTGTCATTCCGGACGCCAACCCTGATGTTGTTGCCGGTCGGCATACTCCCTTCCATTCTTTATAGCTTCTCTACCGGATCTCGCAAATCTGCGTTATTGACAGACATCTTGGCGATTTCCTTTTCGCACAATGCAATGTCGATCCTGAAACTGGATTCGTTCAAAACGGGATGCATCCTCCTGTCAGGGCTATTTATTTATGACGTCTATTGGGTGTTTGGTACGGAAGTGGTAAGAGGCAACTTGGGGATGCTGCAGGGCCCTGTCTGATGTTTCTCTAGATGGTAAAAGTGGCCACCTCTCTTGATGTGCCTATCAAGCTTCTGTGGCCAAAATCGATGACGTTCGTCACTGAGAGAGGGTTCACCATGCTGGGGCTCGGTGACGTCGTCATACCAGGCCTTTTCATAGCCCTGGCACTCCGGTATGACCACGCGCGTGCAGAGAAGACGAAAGCGTCTTTCACGAAACCTTACTTCCTTGTCACATTAACAGCATACGTGGTGGGCCTCGTCACGACCATGACGGTCATGCATACGTTTGGGACTGCTCAGCCAGCCTTATTATATCTTAGGTAAGCGTGCCCCCGTAACCTCCTGCATTGTTTGTTGACATTTGGTGCAATGTATAGTCCGGCGTGTATTCTGTCATTGGTTGCGACGGCGGTTGTGCGTGGGGAACTCGAAGATGTATGGAGGTGGTCAGATGATCCCGAGCTGTCAGAACAGAAGAGCGCACAGGAAGCAACTTTGGAATCTCGGGCGTTGCCCGGGGTGCAAAACGGGATTAGTACGCCACCGCAGAACGGCGGCCCTAATGGGGGCCACATGGAAACGGTGACAGAAGGAGAGGAAGAGGACACGACAGACGAGGTCAGACCGAAAAAACGCAAGGGTAAAGGGAAGAAGAAGGCATAGCAACACATTGGGGGGTTTAATGTTGAAGCGAGAGGGGGAGCCATAGAGAGGGTATATGGTCGGTATATTGTCGAGTTGCCGCGAACTATCCAGGGTTGGCCGGACATATGCTGCGCTTCGCTGTGAGAGTGGATGAGAGACTCCCTGACGATTATATGAGGTGGCCCAGTGGGGTAACGTCATGCGCTGGTCTCACGCCATTACTCCAACATTGTCGTAAGATAATCCCGCGTGCCTGAAGCCAAGCAATTGTGCAGAGATCAGTAAGCACTGGGGGTGTGGGTGAGGTGAGCCACACCTAAGGAGGCCGCCGGAATGAAGGAGAAGTGCTGATGCATGCGACATGGGGTGTGCGAGTCGCTCCCACTGTATTGCGGCGCGGCCCAGGCCTGATGAAAAGTTGAAGAGCAAAGGTAGTAGATGGGATTTTGAGAGCCATTCTCAGGTTCATACAGCTGTCAAGGGAAAGAAAAGGAACCGAATAAGTGACCTAAAAAGGAGATAGGGGTCGCCAGTCGTTGAGCATATGCCGTCATCAGGACGCATGTTGGGTCTGAAAGGAGGCGGCGCAAGACTCACATACAGTATGCGTGGTATTTGACAGGAGATACAGCATCCGTCCATCTGTTTGAGCCATCATGTCAGACGGCGAGCGTTGATTGATCTGACAGTGCTTGGGAAAACGGAGGGCAAGGTAGAGGAGCGATCTGGGTGCATGCGGGCGTGCATGTGGGGCCGAACACATTGGTGAGTGATGAGGCACATGGTGAAGCGAAGACGTCGTCAGCACTATTCAGAGGAAAGGTCCGTCCGACGGTCGGAGGAGAAGGATAGAACAATGAGGCATCGAGCGGGAGAAGGCCTGGGAAAGGGAGACTGCCAAAAATATGTGGGATGGAGTGGATCTGGAGAGATCTGCTGTGGAGATCTGATCACGGAAAAACTAGCAGCACTTAAATGAACGCCACATGTGAGCGTGGAGGATGATCGGAGGGGGAAACGCAGCTGCACAGGGGGAGCAGAATGGAACTCGGCGCTTCCGAAAGGTGACGGCTAGCACGACGACGACCGAGGACAGGGCAATTCAATGACGTAATATATTCACACAGGGCACGTGCTAGAAGGAGAGTCTCAGTACCATGAGGTGCTTCGCGTTGGAAGGTAGTGGACCTCGGACACCGCGGGTGGACATGTGAATACGTGTGAAGGGGTAGGGGGGTCGTGATACTATATATGGGTTAGATGTGTATGGGGTCCTACTAGGACGGTAGCGCGTGTCAGTTTGTATGTGCCTTGCAGACTTCGTCCCTTGCCTCTTCAGCGTTGCGATTTCGAGGACGAGTTCATCTTCGTTTGCTGATTTTTTGGCCCCATCGCAACATTTTCTTACACTTTTGTCATAAAAAGATTTGCCCAAGTCAAAGGGGATTGCGTCGCAGTGCGTTGCCAGTTGCCCACGACTCCCGCCTAGAACGGACGAGCTTGCGTTTCGTATGTTGCTCTCTCCCTTCATCAGCGGTCCGTAGCTGATCCCTTCTTTCTCCCCTCCCGTTCATGCCTCCCACAGATCACGACGCCTTCCCCCCTCCTTCCGATTCTCCCCCCTCCTCCTCGCTCTCGTTCATGCTCACCCACCACTCCCATCCCTCCTCTGATCAACACTCCCCAATGCATACCCATCCCAACGATGACTGGAACAACATATTCTCCGCCCCCCTCTCCCCCGCCCTCTTCGCTAACCTCGCTGCCAACGGCGTCTTCCCCGTCCCGACTAACATCCCGCCAGACTCCAATCGCCATCTCCTCTCACATCCCAGGCCCAACCCATCTCGCGATCACCTACCAGACTACCAACATGATCACCCCGCATGGTCTCAGCCCCTCCCCCCCCACCACACACCCAGAATACCGCCCTCAAAACCCCATCCCTCCCTCCACACCGTGTCACTCGACAGTTTTAAATCCCCTCACGATGGCCCCCTGTCTTCTCCCCTTCCCCAAGACATCTCCCTTCGCCAGCGCAAACCTCAGCGTACACCTATCACTGTGAGTGTCCGTCTACCACGTCGCCTGTTAACACCGCGCCACTAACCCCGCGTAGCAGAGCTTCGATCATCCCACATCAAATACGACCCGTTCTCGGGGACCCGATGGAGCCGCGGATGTTTTTCCCCATCCTAGCACTCCATCAATACATACAATGACCTATCATTCATACAACCATCCCATCGAGCGCTCAAACGTTGGCATACCCCCCTCCCTGTGGATGTCCCCGACCTCTGCTCACCCCCCCTCCCCAAATCTCTATTCTCCGCTCACTCAGCTATCCATACCACAGAATGGCATCGTCCCTCCCGATCCTTCCCCCCTGTCCGGCCAGGTCCACGCCTCTCCTTCAACTGCAACTTCCCTCTCTGTGGATTCAAAGTCCGCCATTTTATCTGACCTCTTTTCGGACGATCTCTTTAGTACCTCGTGCAACGAACCAGGCCCAAGCTCGTTCACATCACCCAGGCCATCAGGCTCTCCCGATATTCAATCCACCCCCTTTCCATCCTTGGAGACCGATCCCGAGAAGCTCGCCAAGCAAGACCCTCTTGCTACCCAGGTCTGGAAGATGTACGCTCGGACGAAAGCCAACCTCCCTCACGCACAGAGGATGGAAAACATTACTTGGCGCATGATGGCCCTCGCGCTTAAAAGGAAGAAGGAGTACGAGGACACGATCACTACCCCTCAAAGTAGTATATCGATCAAGACCGAGAACTTACTCTCCAGTCCCTTGCTCGATCAACTCGATCCCTCAAGCTCGCAGCTCGCAGACGAGGAAAGAGGTAGACCCTTTGCAAAGGGTAAGGCAAAAGTACAGGTCATCGGATTCGACGGTACCAACCAAGACGGCACAGAGGATGACGAGTACGTAATGACTTTTCACGTCGCTCTTGGTTCTCGTGATGCGAATCTATCTACTTCAGTGTGGAGCCAATGGACTGGCGGGCCATGAGCAGGTCAAGGTCTCGAATTTCCATGGATTGGCGTCCTCAAAGTCGTTCTCGCTCACGTCCCCCGTTACCGGTCACGCAATTTGAGCATGCTAGCACGCATCATCAGTTTGAGGCCCGGTATCCCTTCCCAGGCACTCATGGTCGTGCGGACAAGTCTCCCGAACGAGCAGGTCGGCGTTCGGGGGAACTTACATCATCTCCTAGCATACGGATACCGGGCACTTCCACGCTATCTTCATCACGTCCCTCTGCGACATCTTCTACGGGTCCCATGTGCCCCACACTATCCGCCATCTATGAAGGCAAGATGGGCCACGAGGTTTCTCCATTTGGAAGTCCCACTCATGCCAACACTCACGTTAATCAATTTGACCATACCTTGCCCGCACTCAATACGCCAGCTTTTCATCCTTCTTCGCTACCTTCTTTTGGCCTTCATGGGCCTTCCAAATTCCCCCTTGGTGACCAATCATCAAAGCCCCGTGCATTCCCAAGGCACGTGCGGAAGACAAGTTTTGATCACACTGTGGAACGGCAAGGTATATTCATCGGCCCAAGTGGTAGGCATCAAGTGAACGGCAAACCGTTGTCGCCCGATAGCCTCGCAGGACAGAAGCGTCGCGCAGATGCACCACACGCAGAGAGCGCACTGCGGGCAGATCCCTCAAACGTCGAAGGGAATCCGCGCTCGGCGAAACCTCAAGAGGCGGATCAGTACACAGGCAATGGTTCTTTTCCATCCACCACTTTCAATTTTAGCTTCCCGCCGTTTGAGGGGATGTTCGACTTCACCTCACCAGGAAGCGCAATATCACATCATGAATTCCCACACATGATGTCAAGTGCCGAGGGCGCAAGAGCGTCCGATTTACACTTTCATGATTCTGCACCGCATTCGCTGAGCGGACATACTTATACGCCCTCAGTAGGCTCTCCTCCTAGTGTCGACGAGGGAATATCTGCCGCTGCCGTCGCCGCCAACGCAGCAATGGCCGAAGGCTACGTTCACCATCTGAGTGCTGCCGGCTATGACGAAGGTGTCGATTACCGTCAACTCCTCGGATTCCCATTTCCATCGTTAGACGCTGGTGTACACCTTGGCCAAGGGCCATATACCCACGTTGATCCGACTCAAATTCTACCCGTGGAACATGGAGAGATGGTTTTGCAGAGTTATCACGCCAGTCCAACCAGCGATTGGGGCAATGGTCTTCCCTCGTCGGCTGCCTCTCCCGAGCCCTATGTCACTTCCAATGCTTCATCCCCACCGTCCGTTGAAGGTGGCAACATTGCCTCCAACCGCATGTCCGGTCGTAAAATATCATCGACGAATCGCGTGGCTCAGGGGTTGCAAAGAAGGAAGTCGACGGCTAACACCACTGTTGCTGTCTCCAGGTCATCAACAAGCACCCCTGAACTGACTACTGAAGGTAGTAGCAGCGCTACTGCCAAGGGAAGCAGTGACGATGGCGATCAACCCCCCACTTCATGTACGAATTGTCAGACGACGAACACCCCACTTTGGAGACGTGATCCGGAGGGACAGCCACTTTGTGAGTAACCATGTCCATCCTAGATCAGCTCTGGACTGACGGACGCGAGACAGGCAATGCCTGCGGCCTTTTCTATGTAAGTGTAGTCAAAGCTTTGCGGCGAGCGAATTCTTATCTGCTGTAAAGAAACTGCACGGTGTCGTGCGCCCATTGTCGCTCAAGACCGATGTTATCAAGAAAAGGTGGGTTCTAATCGCTCTCGTTGTATTTGTATTTATCGTCCCTGCAGAAATAGAGCATCGGGTACGCCAAATGGCACAAATTCTCGCAAGAGTGGAGGTGCCGGGTTGCCCAAGATCGCTGCATCTAGTAGACCTCGTTCTGCTACCACGAACGCCCTCCCAAGCGGGATTTCCACTGCTCGTGCAGCACCCGCAAATCGGGGGGTGAATGGGACTTTACCGACTCCCACGGCGGCGGTGAAGAGACAGCGGCGAACATCGACAGGGCTCCCGAGTTCGCCTGTAACACGTAAAGGAAACGAACCCGCCTTTTAATTTTGACATAACAGTTAACGCTCTGTATGTCGTCAACGGTTAGCTTTCGTCATGTTATGTTATGGGAACCTGCGCGCATATATTTTCTTGATTGGAACGCAGGGTTATGTAGATATTTAGATTATTGTCTTCCCTCCCACCCTCTCTTTCTTTGTGTTCTTTCCTGAATAGCCTGTCCGCATGCGCACTGTTATGTTGCAAGATATGCTGCTCCATAATTTTATGCTACCTTGTAGAATAAGTACGCCGTTGTATGATTACTCGTGGGCAATTCGTGCAGGGTTGCAATCAAGTAGACTAACATTGCTACTGCTAGCGAGTCTTCTGAGGCCGAGCTATTGGCAAGCGGCGTCGGACGTGCCCGGCCCCGTTTGATGAGCAACGGCGACGACGAGGACAATCATCGTGTCAAGCTGTACATATCCCTGTCATCAACCTGGCATCGTTTTTCAAAAATGCGACACCCTCACCGCGTACTCCGGTGCCATCATCGTCATATCTCCAACCTGTAGCATCAAAGGACGTAACAACGGCCAGCCGACGGCTCTCGCGCACGGAACTCGATTTTGAGCAGGCTCTTCGCACTGGAGGGACTGTAGTCATCAGAGAGAGCCTGGACGTGAACACTCTCGGTGCAGTGGACGGCCCTGCTAACCCGAGTGCCAGACGCGAACTAGCTTCCTCATCGCATCCGGAGAAAGACCAAAGGACCGTTCGCGCTCCTCAACGGCCCCCGACGCCCATCATCGTCCCCCCTACCCCTTCATCCAACCCCACTCCCTACTCTGCTCAACCCCACTCCTCCACCTCCTCCAACGAAGTCTTCTATGACGCCGAAGATTCTGATATGCAGACCAAACGACGATCCATCTATCGATCTCCCGGCACCTCCAGTAGCCCAGACTTGGCGACGCTCATGCGCAAGGCAAAAGAAAGAGGTGGCGTCGTGTCGCCCAATCTTGCCGCAGCACAAAAAGAAAAGGAAAAGCGATCCGAGCCTCCCCCACCGCTCCCCAGTGTCCCTGCCAGTACTAGTTTTCGACGCTCTACGTCGACGCGGCCACGTTCGTCGACGAACTCGGCGTCGCCTGTGCCACCCAAGTTGTCCATTACGGCGCCATCGCACAAGACCAACAAGTTACACAAGGATCCCGTCAGTCCCAGCGGATCGGACTGGGTCATGGCCAGTCCGCGCTCGAGAACGACATCGAGGGTCGACTGCGACAAGGTGCGCCTTTTTTTTCCCCTGGGGACACGCTTGACGCTGCCTTACTCAACGCATTCTTTTTCTAGGCGATCAAAAACTCTGTCAAGGCCAAAACGAGCGCGTTTTTGGGCAAGATGCTCGGTCAGTCGACACGCGACCGTTCTGCATCTGTACGTCAATCGATCGATGCTTCGTCTACGGGACCGTCCGTTGACTTTGTTTGTTATAGCGCACCGATGTCTCATTGCCTCCGGGACGGCCCTCCCTGTTCAATAGTTTTATACCCCCTGTGCCACCGTTGCCCGGGGATGTTCAGCCCACGCCCGTACTATCTCCCCTCACAGATGTATTCACAGCTCCACAGCCACCTCCGCAAAGTGAAAAGCCATTGCCGCCCATACAGCCCGGGCCGATGGATCGTGCTAGCAACGAATCTGACGTGAGCTCGCTGGTTGTCGTAGATCCGATATCTCGGATGAAGGGTCGCACGCCATCCCCCGTCGAGCGGCTCGTGAAGGATGGGAAGATCTCTGGTCATGTAAAACGCCGGAGTATGAGCGTCAGTGACCTCGATATATTCAAATTTAACGTGGAATCCTCTCCGGCACCGGCGTTGCCTCCCAAGGACAACGGCATGCCCGAGGGTCAAGCCTGGGATTCATCGTCTTCGCTACATGGGATACTGAGCGATTTCAAAGGGGTGCTGTCGACGTTGGATCCTGACGCGGGGTCGTCGTTGCTCGATCTTCGGGACCCGTCTGTGTCTGGCCGTAGAACTGCGTCATCCCCCTTGATCCCTACCACTGGCAGGGCATCTGTTTCATCTCGTTCAAACGTAAGGTCCTCTACATTACACCCTGTGCCGCCCGTTACTACGATTGTTACCCTACCAACGGAATCGTCGTCAGGACCCGGAATAGGTCCAAGCTCGCCGTCCAAGGATTCCTTGATTGCCGACTCGATGGTAGTACCCCCTCGAAAGTCCTCCCTCCGGACACCTGTTCGCTCCCGTTCAGGGTCTGGTCCACACCAACAACAACAAGCCATAGGGGTTGGCTCGCCGCGCGTCGCGCAGCTCAAGTATGGCCCCAGCCCGTTGCGGTACAAGGGGTACGGAAGCCAGATGCAATCGTCTTACCGCGATTCATCGAGACTCCGCGTGCATCACTCGACTGCGTCCACGTCAGAGCCGTCATTAATTCCGGCCAATGACGAAGCCCGTCCTTGTACGTGTCTCGCCGTGTTTCCGTTTCCTGACAGTCTCCTGATATGTACTTGACAAGCGACCGCGTTGACAGCCGGTTCACACGAGACGAGTGAGCCCGTCCTGACCCGTTTCGCGTCCAACCCGTCGTTCTCGCACAAGGAAAGTGAGGAGGTGCAAGATCTCGAAGAACGTGGCAAGGAGCTGGCCGCGCGATGTTATCAGGAAGATGACGGGTTCCGCGCCAAGGACAAGATTGCCGAGTGGTTGGGTGGCCAGTACGTGCATCCTCGCCGTTTCGGCAATGCGGATATGGCGTTGACATCTCTTACGTGGCTAGTGGCACGATCAATAAAGTCGCGCTTCGGTATTATATGGATTATTTCGACTTTGTGGGGTTAAGGTTGGACAACGCGTTTAGGTACGTGCGGCGTGTGAATGGGTAGGGTTCGTCACGGCTGACATTGGTTCATATAGACGGTTATGTTCCAAGCTTTATCTCAAGGCTGAAACGCAGCAAGTCGATCGTATCCTCGAGGAGTTTAGCAGACGCTTCTGGGATTGTAATCCGATCCGCCAGTATGGGAGTGCAAGTGCGTACACGTCTTTTATCTCTCGTTGGTGGCTTATGTATCGCATCGTGTAGGTGTCGTTCACGCGGTCACTTACTCTCTCCTCCTGTTGAACACTGATCTTCATGTAGCCGACATTACGAGTCGTATGTCCCGGAGCCAGTTTGTCCGGAATACCATGACGGCCATCCAGATGCAGCTTCATCCTGCTCGGTACGCTTTGACGATAGATCTAGATCGCGATGATAGCAGCAGTGGCCCCGGGACCAACTCGGAAGGGACCGAGACGCAATCTGTCGCCCGTTCGAAACGAAGTGCTAGTATTGCGAGTTGGAATAGCATTTCTAGAGATACGTTCGTGTCTTCGGGGGCGCCGTCGTCCGCTGCCTTGTCTGCGGTGCAGCCGTCGATGAACAATAGCACCACGTCTTTCCAACACTCGCCTGGCGCGGAGACGAATCCGCTCGGTATCGGGTCTTTGCATGTTGTGTATGATCGTAGTTGGGAGGTGGAGATGGAGGGGTTGCTCAAGGTGCGTTTTTGTGTGCTGTCGCCTTTCTGTTGAGTCGGTTGACCGGTTTGGCGGATGTAGGACATGTATGGGGCTATCAAGAGCCAACAGATTCTGCAGCCCATTAGTATGGTTTTCCTTGGTTCTCTCTTTGATATACTCATCATGGATTTGTGTAGCCCATCATACCGTGGCACGCAGTCGAAGTTTACGAGGACCACCCGATCGACTGACGACGTTGAAGCGGGGTAGTATCCGAGGGATCCAATCCATCCTTGGTACACCGTACAGTCCGTACAGTAGTAACAGTAGTATCGACGGACGCGCCAGTCCATCGCCTAGCTTTGCGACCTCGACGCATGAAGTAGGATATGTCCACTCTCTCTTCGTCTGTATGTTGATCTCCATTCTAGGGAATGCACAGTTCCATGACCACGTTCCTCACGCCTGCCCTCGGTTTCGCGTCCAACTTGTCCCACACGATCATACGTGAAACTCAGGAGGACGAAGATCGGAGCTTCCACAGTCAAGAGACCAACTCGACCAACATCAGTATCACGGACGAAGAACTCGCGTTGCTGGGTGCACCATGGGCGAAAGAAGGTATGCTCTGTCGCAAGCAGTACTGGGAATCCGCTGGAAAGCGAGCCAAGTCCAAGAATTGGCTCGATGTCTTTGTCGTCATTCAACGCGGCGAGTTGAACATGTTTACCTTTGGAGAGCATGGAGGGGGTGGGTCGGGTATCGTTGGTGGTGGTAACTGGCTCGTACGTCGTTGTCCTTCTATCGGGGGATGATCGTAACTGATCGCTATGTACAGGAAAATGCGAATCCGGTCGGCACCGTTCACCTCGCACATTCCTTGGCGCATTCGTTGCCACCTCCGGGCTACAACCGGCAACGACCTCATTGCATGGTGTTGACCCTTGCGAACGGTGGTGTCTATTTCTTCCAAGCAGGTACGGAAGAGCTCGTCAACGAATGGGTCTCGACGTGCAATTACTGGGCCGCTCGGACGAGCAAGGAGCCACTCGCGGGTGGCGTGTCCAACATGGAATATGGCTGGAATCGCATCTCGGATCTACACGCTCGATCTGTCTCGGACAATGACCTGTCCCGCGAGTTTGACCGCGCAGATACGCTCAGTATCCGGAGTGGTCGGAGCAATCGGAGCAAGTTTGGGTGGCGGGATGGGGTGTCGACCGTGCGAGTGCCGCAATCGCCTTGGAGAGATCGGACGACGATCAGTGAATGGAAACCGCCGATAGCGCCGATGATATCGAGCATACATGACGAGGAGACCCAATTGGAGGCGCTCCAAAAGTACGTAGGCACGCTCAAGAAGGATCTCAAACATCACAACGAGCTCCGGGAGCCGATGGCTGCCTTGGTGCGTTCTTGGCTCGTTTTGCTCCCGATGGGAACTGACATAGGCGGGCAGTATGAACATCGTTCTGCGAACGGCATCAGGGCGCAAAGCAACTGGGAAAAGAGGTCCCAGTACCTGTTGACCGAGATCGTCAAGTACGAGTCTTACATCGATTCGCTTCAATCCGGGATGGCCCTCCGACTGAAGAAGCGGGGGGAGAAGGTGTTGGAGAAGGCCCTTGGGACGCCACAAGGTGAGGATCTCGTGCGATCGACGACGCTGCGACGGAAGGAACGCGGTGCCGAGGAAGACACGATCCTGGAAGTAGATGAACAGCCGTCGTCCGTGCCAAGTCTAGGCGGGTCGCGTTTCCACCGTCGAGAGACGGCGGACGGGGGACAGTGGCAGTGATGACGATACTGAACATATTTGTTCTTTCTTTCGATCTTTTTTTTTTTTTCTAATAGAAAACTTTAATCCTTGCGAGAGAGAATAGTGTACTTTTTCGTTGGAAATGTGGAATATTTATGTATGATATCTTTAGCTAGCTAGCTTTTTGTTTGTTTTCACCTGTTCTGTTTTTACGCTCCCTCTTTTGTAAACGACTGCTTTTTTCTTTCCTCGAGTGACTTATGTCGGAAAATCAATTGACACGTTGCTGGCACGCTGCAAGTTGCCCCAATATTGAGATGCATCGAGTCCTTAGAGTCATGGCTCCGTTTGGGAACGGGCATAGGGTTTAAGATAGCCATCTCCCTCATTCAACTCTTTGCAGAACCAGACTGAGTCAGTCTACGGTATATTGTTACAGGTATTCTCTAACACTGGTTCTTACGGAATGTCACTGTCCCCGTCGTTGATCTTCGTTCTTTGGTCTACTAGATTGTTTAAATAAACACTGTCCGAACTTACCGACTCAGTTTTCCCTACCCAATCTTCCATCCATCAATTTCTTCACGTGGAACAGGTCTCTCAGGATGCCTGTTGTAAAGGTACAACTCATTCTTATGAATTGTTGTCGTCACCGAGGTTGATGTTCGTCTTCTGACCGTTTTTATTCTAGAGAGCCACGAGTTTCTTCCGAGGATCCACGACGAACCTGAACTTACAAGTCTCTAATTTGGCTGTCCCTGGAAACATCGATCCCAGTCATGGGGCTGGTAATGTTACAGCAAAAACCTGTCATTGAGCCAAACTCATGAGCGCTTTATGCAGGACCTCCATCTTCTTCCAAAGATTCACCGTTCACGAAACAATCTGACACTGTCAATATCATACTCTTTGGCGAAACTGGTGTCGGGAAAAGCTCCGTCATCAATCTCATCGCTCAACGACGGCTTGCCAAAGTCTCATTGGACTCCGTGATGGAATCTACTCGCTA
This sequence comes from Fistulinella prunicolor, assembly GCA_038089875.1. Taxonomy (NCBI): domain Eukaryota; kingdom Fungi; phylum Basidiomycota; class Agaricomycetes; order Boletales; family Boletaceae; genus Fistulinella; species Fistulinella prunicolor. Next base: position 26,606 of record JBBPLP010000282.1, read on the forward strand.
TGATATCTCCTTCGATGGCATGGATTATGCCATATTCGACACCGTCGGCCTTGAAGAGCCCGAAATGGGGGTCAACGGTTACCTGAAAGCGGTCGAAAAGGCGTTCGAGCTCATTACAAAGCTGGGAGCTGCTGGTGGCCCCCACCTCTTGCTATTTTGCATGCGCGCGGGTAGAATAACACCGACCACGCAGAGCAACTACCGAATGTTCTACGAGCTTCTCTGTGGCAAAAAGATACCCATAGCGCTCGTTTTTACCGGCCTCGAGAGGGAGGTCGAAATGGAGGACTATTGGACAAGAATGAAGACCCATATAGAGCACTACGGCATCAGGAGTCAAGGCCATGCCTGCGTTACAGCAGTCCCTGACGAACTTGCCAAGTACAACGAGTCGCAAAAGAAGATACGCGGGCTTATAAAAAACTGCGCTCTCCAAAACCCGGTTGCTTTACCAGAATTACTCCCTTGGTACGCAAGGGTCGCAAAGGGGATGATGAGTTCCATAAAAAAGGGTTCGGATCCAGGAAGGAAAAAAATTGTGAAGGTATTAACGCAACGCTGTTGCCTGGCCCCGGATGTAGCAGAAAGGATCGTAGGCATGATGGAGGGAAGTGATATAGAGCCGGATGAAAACGAGACCAGGCGTGCAGGGAACGAAGGGGGCGCTACGAAGGAGAAAAGTGGGATCGCAGAGAACGCACCGAAAACTTATGATCCGTCGAGCCATTATAGCAATGTTGGCCAGCATCCGTTTTCTACCGATAGAGGGGCCGAGCAGATACCCCCTAGCTTGGTTGTACCTGGGAACATCGAATTCAGTGATGAGATTGGTAATGTCTTCATGATACCCCTACCATCGACTCTGGAACTTATGGTGCTTTACACAGGACTTGCATCGTCAGGGACCCCACCGCCCACACCGCAGCCTGGCTCCATCAACATCATAGTCTTGGGTGAAACAGGTGTCGGTAAAAGTTCCGTCATCAACCTTATCGCTCAGCAACGGCTTGCCAGTGTCTCGTCGGACGTAAATAGCTGCACGACGGAATCCACTCCCTACAGCATCTCCTTCGATGACATGCATTGCACCATATTCGACACCATCGGCCTCGAGAAACCCGAAATGGAGGACACTGGCTGCTTAAAAGCAATGGAAAAAGCGTTCGAGCTCATAGCAAAGCTGGAAGATAAGGCTGACGGTGTCCACCTCTTTCTCTTTTGCGTACGGAGGGGCAGAATAGCGGTGACTACGCAGCGTAACTATCGAAGGTTCTCCGAGCGACTATGCGATAAAGAGGTGCCCATAGCGCTCGTTTTCACCGGTCTCGAGAAGGAAGTGGATATGGAGGGCTGGTGGATAAGAAACAAGGGCTATATAGAGCATTGCGGGATGAAGAGTCAGGGCCATGCTTGCATTACAGCATCTCATGATGACACTCCTGAAGAAATCGCCAAGTACGCCGAGTCTCAACAGAAGATACGCGAACTTATTAAAAACTGCGCTCTCAAAAACGCGAAGAGTATGACTACGGAAAACCCGCTGAAACACGACGCTGCCAAGCTAGAAGGAAGTGATGCTATGACGTACGCTGCAGGCCCAGTCGATGTGGCTCGATCTGATAGATTCCCGATGGACTCTTCATTAAACATCATCCTGTTCGGGGAGACGGGCGGTACAAGAAGCTCAGTTATAAACCTCATTGCTGGGAGTACAATCGTGGAAACCTCTCAAGCCGTCCAGGGTTGTGCAATGTCGTTCGAACCGTACACGTTTGACGTTAGTGGCCAACACTTTCACGTCTGGGACACGGCCGGTCTCGAGGAGCACGAAATGGGGGTCCACAGATACTTGAAAGTGATCGAAAAAGCATTCGAGCTCATCACGAGGCTGGAAGCCGCTGGCGGTATTCACCTCTTATTGTTCTGTGTGTCAGGGGCCGAAATATCGGCGACTACACAGAATAACTACCGAATGTTCCACGAACATCTTTGTAACAGAGAGGTACCCATGGCGCTCGTTTTTACTGGTCTCGGGGGGGAAGCAGACACGGAGGACTGGTGGGCAAGAAACAGGTTCCGTATAGAGCGCTATACCGTCGAGAGCCAAGGTCATACTTGCGTTATAACAGCCCACGATGACACTCCTGAACAACTTGACAAGTATACTCAGTCGCAAAAGAGGATACGAGAGCTCATTCAAAGCTGCGCTCTCAAAAGCGCGGCGTCCTTGGCGGAACCACACTCTTGGTTCGTGAGGTTTGCAAAGGGCACGACAGATTTCATCCAGAAGCATCCGGATCCAGGAGAATATATGAAGGCATCCACGCAACATCGTGGCCTGGCTCTGGATGTTACAGAAGAGGTTGTGAGTATGATGGAGGAAGGTGATTCTGGGCCGGGTCAAAACGAGACTAGTCAGGCAGGGGAAAGGGAAGGCAAAGGTGGCCCTGATCCCCCTTCGATCTTGCCTCCCCGGGTTGAAAAAGAGAATCAGCTGGATGACGCCGCTGCGGAGCAGCTCGAGATGGGCGAGGATAATGCTGACGTCAAGAGCGAGATGATATCCGTTGAGAAAAGTTGGCACGAGGCAGTGGTTGGCAAAGATGGTACGACCCTGAAATCGCCGTAAGTGGTATAATTTATCAGCCTTGATTGTTATTTAACCTGTTCTTGCAGAATCATCGGCGCAATAAAGGACTTGTCAATCACGGTTGGTCCTGAGGCAGACAATTCATCCACTCAGGATGTCATCTTGGTCCGTGGGGTCAGCACAGATTTTGATCGTGTAGAGCTCGCCAAGGATGATGGTGCTGACAACTATGTACGTGATCCCAACGTCCGTACACTGATCTTGTTATTGATCTGTGCGCGATGTTGCAGACCGCGCAATTTGAGGTCAACAAGGAATATATTGGTCGAATTATTGGTGCACATGGAATCGACATTATCAACCTTCGAGACCGATTTAACGTCAAAGTAGACGTTTCCGACGAGGTTGAGAACGATAGCCAAAAGTCCAGATTTAAGGTCGGCTACCACGCGTTAGTCATGGGATAGAATTGACGCCATGCTCAGATCACAGGACGTAAAGAAAAAGTCGACGAAGCTAAGAAGTCCATCTTAACTCAGATTGAGAGAATGGTTGGTCTCTCGTATTTGCTAGTTCAACACCTGATTGATATGTGATGTAGACAGATGAGACATCGGAAGATCTCAAAATCTTAGCCCAATGCAATGCTTCCCTCATTGGTCAGGATAGTAAACACACAATCCACCTCGAAGAGAAATATGGAGTCAAGATCACATTCCCCCGGGGGGCCTCGGAAAACGGCGAAAACAAGACTCGTCAAGCTCTTGAGGCTGAGGATGTCCATATCGAGGGTGAAAGGAGTGGTGTAGCTGGCGCTCAATCCAAACTTCTTGAGGTTCTGGAGTTTGAAAAAGAGTCCAACAATGACCTCGAACTCACCGTCCCAACATGTACTGTTACCCGTATCTCCGGTGAAGGTGGCGCGAGTATCAATAAAATCAAGGACGACACCGGTGTCCAGATCGACATCGACGAGGCTATGAGTGCTAGTGACGCTGTGGCTAATATTACTGTCCGTGGCACCAAGAAAACTACCAGCGCTGCAAAGCTGCCGTTTTGACAATTTCTGAGCCAGTCGGTAAGGAAGCGTCGACATCTTCTGTCATGTAAGTCGTCACTATTCTCCAACAGTGCCCAGCCCCTGCTAACCGTAATGTCAGCCCCCGGCAGGGTGAGCTTGCCGACGAAGTACGTCTTTTTGGAGAATCTTCTCGTGTTGGGGATACCAAGGCAGAACTTGAGAAGGTGGATAGTACTTTGAGAGACCGCATAATTCTGGCCATCG
>JBBPLP010000283.1:0-30420 GCA_038089875.1 Fistulinella prunicolor
CAAGTATCGGTGAGCGCCTGGGTGGGACTTTGGAGGATGCGGCGCTGACGAAAACCAAGATTCGAATGGAGATTTCGACCTTGGAGTCACTAGCAAAAAGGCGAAATTGATCGAAATTGATTGTGGAAGTTACATGAATTCGGTTGTATTCCTCGCGGATGGGAGGCACATCGTGAGCGGCGATGTCGAAGGGAAGATTCGACGTTGGAGAGTAGAAGATGGCGAGGAGGTGGGGGAGCCTATGGACGCGGGGAGTGGTATTCGCAGCATCGCAGTGTCACAAGACACCAAGTGGATTGCGAGTGGGACATGGGATAGCTTAGTGAAGGTGTGGGATGCAAAGAGTCGGAAAAGAGTGGTCGAGCTCAGGGGACACATCGCTCCGGTGTGGGCAGTGGACATCTCGTCAGACGGAATGAGAATTGCGACGGGATCATACGACAAGACTGTTTGCGTTTGGTCTCTGCCGACGGGCGAGAAACTCCTGGGTCCCTTGGAGCACGACTTCTTTTTGGCTGGGGTTAGGTTTTCGCCAAACGGACAGTTCATCGCAACTGCCGCGCTACCATGCGAATCGATCCGCATATATGACAGTCACAAGGGCAACCTCCTATCCGACGTCCCAATTGAGGTCAAGTCGAACTTGAATGAAACTCTCGCCTGGAATACAAGTAGTGATCAACTTTTTGTCCTAGCAAGCAACGGCGACCTCATCTGTCTCAAAGCGCCCACGGGTACAACACTCTCGCGATGGAGCATTCATGGTAGCAACAATCCCCGATGTATTGCTCTAGCACGCAACAATAGATTCATCGCCGCTTCTAACCAATCCTCGGTCTCATTCTGGGATACAACAACACACAAGCAAATCGGTTCTGTTATCCAGCATGCAGCCACCGTCTGGTCCATGGCCATCTCAACCAACCTTGACCTCGCGATGTATGGAGGCAAAAAAATCATCATTCACAACCTGGTTGATATTGTCCCCTCTCACTACCTTGAAGTCGTAAGTGTAGCTGCATCAAAACTTCTGGTGTGATATTCTCATTTTGTTGACTGGTATGCAGGTTTCTGAGCCAGCCATCAAAGTTGAACGGCCTGATCCAGAAGATACCGTCCAACCACTTACATCGGAGGAGAGCCTAGATGTGTCGATTAGCACCCTCCAGGTACGTCGGCGTCTAATTCTATTGAATTTGGGCGTGGTCTTATGGCGATCACATTATACATCATACCCGGATGTATTTAGGTTCACACTCTATCAGCAACGGTGCGAGGCGTTGCATGCCCTAGGACGTCAGAAGGACTCGGAGGTGGCGAGATTACTCAACACAATGTTGAGGGGTCTCGAAAGACGACCGGACTCTAGAAAAGAAGCTAGGGAGTGGGCATGAGGTGAGTCTTAGCGCTGCTGGTACATACGACGCGCACTAATTAGCCCATATCAGATTTCTTGTGCCGCTGCGAGGTCACGGCAGAAGATACGAGCCACGTGGCGGTCAAGTCCACTTCGTAACTATAGTCTAACTTGTGGTCATTTTAGCTTGTATGTACTAGATCCATTCCACGTACTACTCTTCTTCAACCTAGCATTGGTCGCTTTTTGTGTCATTCGGAATGGTACTGCGCCATTCGCGAACCTCTCGGAGATCATAGAGTCCCTTGAGCTCAAAATCTCTTGTGGTAAGGCGGATGTGTATATGTTGTAGTTTGAGCGAGGGGTTGTCGTCCCGCCTACACCGTGACTGACCATTTTCAGGCACCCTGCGCACACGATGTCAGCCACGGCACATACTTCGAACTCGACACTTCAACGTCGCTGTATACCAACGACGCGCCCCCCTCAAACACACCAACAACCTTTTTGACTCTTTTCTTTATCTCTACCACACATCCACATCCTGCGCCGCCCCCAAAATGTCCACACATGCCCCCGCACGTCCCTCCACTTTGGCAACGGCCCAGTAGACCACGGAACCCACGATGGTCGAAAACACCCTTTGTAAACAGAGCCTACAACGAAGAGGTACGTTGGGCTTGTGTCTCTTTGTCTTATGACCGTACTCGCCAACCAGCTCCAATACACCATCCTCCCCCTCCAAACCCAACTCGCCGCCAGCACATCCATCAAAAATGATTCGATCGTTCCAAAAAGAATATAAACACCTGGACCTCATCTACCAAGGTACTCAACGAGCTGTGTATGGCTAGACTCGAATGCGCGCGTATGCGTGAAAGGCTGCTCGAACAGGCTCTGGCCAAGTTGGCGACTGATAATCGACAGGTGAGTTAACTCTCTCATTCTATGTGGATATTTGGTTAATGATTGATGGTAGAGTCAGGTTGATCTCGTCTTGTCAGTCCTTCGTTCTCGCCCCTCATTCTATGGGTCAATGTTTTCACTACCAACGAGGGCCCGGGAACCCCTCCGGCCGACATTCACTCGGATGCCGGCGACGATACGTATCCTGACGGACTTGCTCATTGTCGAATCAACTACTTCTCTTACATGCAGGGAGGGGTCATTCTCAGCAGAGGCAACCAGTCAAGGTTGCTTGTCCCGACGAATGAGGTTGCCATGGCTCTCACACGGGAACCGTGTGCGCAGTACTCTTGGCGTGATAGTTCGTACACGGGCTCATTTAACTCGGTGCACCCTATTCGATCATATACGACAATCATAGACATCAAGGACCTGCGCCCGCTGAATCGGACATGGATGTCGAAAGAACGACTCGACGAACGTTCCCAGGTACAGCATCAAGTGTTGGGTTGTGGCACCCATCATTTTGATGAGCGACCATCTTGCGAAGCATCTTTGTACTCATGCAATCACTACTTCGCATCTCGTCGTCAGATGTCCAGTACTTGGTTGTGGTAAGTGCGTCGTGTTTATGCCTATCTCGGGAACAGGAATTTGCTCATGAAATATCATTGAAACAAGGAGGTCAGCGACTATTTGCATTTTAGCCAGCCAACTAACATATCCGCAAGGAAACGGCGAGATATGCATGGTGAATGGTACTGTCTATTACTATCCAAAATATTGGTTATATATGATATCAAAGTGTAATAAGAGGGCGACCTAGTTGGTTCGTTCACAACTGACCCCACTGATCGACCATCCAGAGTGGCTACAGCGACGAACAATTTTTCAGGTGATAGAGACAACCATCCAAGCCTAATATTATTTCCTCGCAGTACTCTTCCTTGTCAAGTGTGTGTTTCGTTTCATGGCAAGTCTACAGGACGTACGCTGAGGGATGGCCCTGCTGTCCAGTACGTCTTCCTTAAGGATCGCAACATGCTGATCGTTCTGACAAACGAAAAATCGACGGTAACGCAGAACTTGCCGGATCGGGTCAGTGATAGCAGGAGTGTTCATTTCCAGGATGTAAAGATTTCAGTGACGACATCGGTGGCTCGACCCTGGAGGAAGAAGCATCCAAATCGCGCTCGGAGGGAGGGATAGTAAGGGTGCGTTACACCGTGGGCACCTTGGTGAGCGACTGATACGTGTGGATGATACACGTTGAGAAGTTCGTCACAACGAATGCAGAGGTCAGGTTCTGATAGTCAATCGTGTGCCGTTGTATGAGGAATAAGGTTATGTTTTACAGTACATCCAATTGTTTGGGACGTGTATAATAAAATGTGGCCCTGACCTGATTTTGAAGCACTACGAACTACCCGACACAAGTACCGCCGAGGGGACGTCCCGGCATTTCCCAATGCCTACTGTCCCACTCGCCGATCGCCTTTTTATACGTCCCGTAACTCACGGAAAACATAACTGAGATGTGGCTGGAGTAGTTGAATGAATCTCCATGTCGCTGCTGGGCTAGCTGGGCAGACCTTGATGAAGGCAAAAGGGATCCCAATGGCTGAAGCGAAACAGTGTTCTGGCTGAGCCCGATAATACCCAACTGATGGAAATCTAGGAGATCCAAAAAACACTTCGATGAGAGACGTTTGTGCCGTGGTGGTCTTGTAGTATTATGGCCAAATTTGTGTACAGTTGACGCTAAGGAGATTCGGCTGTGGGAAGAACTGGTCAGGTTTACACTTTACCAGGAGGTGGACACATGTGATGAACCCTAGTAATCACCGAAAGTATGATTGAGTCGGATTCAGACTGGAAGTGCGAGGCGATTTTACTCACTTGTTATGTGTGAGGGAACGTATCAACGTCCTTGCTGTCTCCAAATCAGGTAGGAGTCAGGACATCATGTTTGGATAGGAAAAGATATTGTCGTTTGACTGAAGCGACTGTTAAATAGCAATAATGGGCATGAGAAGCACAAAAACACACACCTTAGCTAGTGAAATGCGCCTTGACAGCATCCCGGATGACCCGCCACGCCGCCGCTGCACATTTGCGTCAAGTTCGAGAGCGATTCTCCCGAGATGGTGAAGCGTCCAGACTCCAATAGGTTGAGGGCAAGCGCCTATAGATGATCAAAGGTGTGTGAACTGATGCATATAGATAGGGAAAGGCACGTGTAGGCCAGGTGAGAATGGCGTGCTGCGAGCCCACGACTGTGGATCATCCTCTCCATCACTGTGATACGTGCCCCAACATGTTTAGGTGGCATTCAAGAAATAGTGAGTATTTTGATGAAACATCTGGGGGTGCAATGTTGACTCGTCGTTCGCCATGAAGAACCGAAAGTCAAAGCGATCGAAATTGATTGTGGAAGTTACATAGGGTCAGTTGCGTTCCTCGCGGATGGGAAGCATATCTTGAGCGGCGATGAGGAAGGGAAGATCCGACGTTGGAGTGTAGAAGATGGAAAGGAAGCAGGGGAGCCAATAGGCGTGGGGACTGAGATTCGCAGCATCGCAGTGTCACAGGACGGCAAGTGGATCGTGAGTGGGACCGCGGGTGGCCTGGTGACGGTGTCGTCTGCAGACAGTCACAGAAAAGTGCAAGTGCTCAAAGGACACCGGTATGCGGTGCATGCAGTCGACATCTCGCCAGATGGGACGAAGATGGCGACTGGATCGTTCGACAAGACTGCCCGCGTTTGGTCGCTGCCGACGGGCAAACAACTCCTGGGCCCCTTGGAGCACAACGGCGACGTGACTGGGGTTAGGTTTTCGCCAAACGGACAGTTCATCGCCACTGCTGGCACGTCTGTCCGCCTCTATGACGGTCGAAGCATCACCCTACTCTCTGACGTCCCAATTGAGGGCAAGTCAACGCGAAATCAATCCCTCGCCTGGGCTACTAATAGTGAACAACTCTTCGTTTTATCGCGCGACGGAGACATCATCTGTCTCCAAGTACCTACTGGCAAAGAGCTGTCGAGATGGAGCACCCATGGCAACAACAATCCCTGGTGTATCACTCTGGCATGCAACAGTAAATTCATCGCTGCTTCTAACAATTCCTTGGTCTCATTCTGGGATACGGCAACACACAAGAAAATTGGTTCTGTTATCCAGCATACAAACATCGTCGAGTTCATGGCCATCTCAACTAACCTTGACCTCGCGACGGGTGGAGGCAATATAATCACCCTTTACAAGCTTGTGGATATCGTCCCCTCTCACTGCTACCCTGACATCGTAAGTGTGGGTGCATCAAAAGCTTCCGGCATGATATTTCTCTTCTGGAAATTATTTTGTTGACTGGTACACAGGTTTCCGAGCCATCCATCGAAACGGAACAGCCTGATCCAGAAGAAGCCGAGCAGCACATAGATGCGGAAAAGGTTGAGCTTGAAGAAACTATCCAATCCCTTCGTGCGTTTGTTAGTATTATGATTCGCATATCGTTAACATCCAAGCATGACTCTGGTCTCATTAAAACACACTTGTATCAGATAAACGAATAGCGGTGCTCGAGAGGACACTTCAAGACGCTATGGCATCCCAGCTTGTAGCTACGGGCAAGGAAGCTAGCCTCAGTGCTACCATCAAGACCCTCCGTGAACGGGACAATAACTTGAGTGTGTACAACCACACTGTAACTCTGGTCTCTGGTCTCATCGGAACCCGCTGTTATCAGACGAACAAATCGCCAGTCTCAAGAGAATTGTCCAACAGGCGACTCGATCCGAACAGGCAGCTATTCTGGAAAAGGATGTCCTCAATGAAACGATTAGGAATCTTCGTGAACAAGATGAGAACTCGAGTGCGCCTACTCCCAGGCACCGTGACTTGCGCTTAATTGATAACCCCATTCATTAGGAAACAAAATTGCACAACTCGCCGCACAGCTCGTCGACTCACAACATAAAACAGATAGTCTCGTTCACATCCACGAACGGAGACATGAATGCGAAATCCTGTATGCCGAGGGCCGTATCATTGATGCTTCGGCCATTCTCCTTGTGATATTAGATACTCTATCCGAGGATGCCAAAGGTAACAAACCGATAATGGACTGGATTTCAGGCGAGTTGTCGCCCGCACATTAATAGGGACTATCTAATTCCGCTCATCAGAGTTTACACGTCGGTGCCTCAAGATGCTCGAAAGGGTCGGGGATGAGGCTTCGAACGCAAAGAGACAAGACGAAGCAATTGTCGCATACGCTACCATATTGCAGCTCAGCTCCTCGAATTTGAACACTGTCCTTATCAAGTGGGCAAGCATGAAATTGATTCGTGATACAGCGAGCGAAGCATTGAGCGCCGCTACCAAGGTACGTTTGCACAACAGTTTGTATCAGTATGTCAACTCCATTTCGGTGCAGTTTCAGCTTCCGAGGTTCGCCATCTATCAAGTGATCTGCAATGTTCTCGAGGAAAGTGGTCGCGTCGCCGATGCAATCAAATGTTTCCGCCAGATGCAAAGTGAGCTGGTGAAAGACAAAATTGGTAATGATGAGCGAGCACAATGGGAACTCGGTACGTAATTTTCGCAATGACGTAGGACGACTTACTGATTTAAACGTCTCCCCTAGACTTTCAGGCCCGCTGTGTAAGGAAGCTGGAGAGCCTGGGCGACATTGCGACGGACTCTCAGAACCATGGCGAGGCCATCGAACACTACTCCGACGCATTGGCACTTGATCCAGCCAATTCAAGTGATATTTTCCTCAAACGAAGCAAAGCACGAGTGTCAGTGGGTTCATGGGGAGATGCGCTGAGAGACGCCAACCAGGTATGTATTATTATTATTTTCGAATTGCATCGAATGGGCCTCAGCGATTTGTGCCGTATAGGCAATCGAGCTTGACCCAGCTTCCTACGGGGGGTACGAGAGGAGGCATGCCGCACTGCAGGGCATGAAACGCTATAGCGAAGCATTCAAGGCATTTAAGACGATGCTCTCAAAGTTTGATGAGTCACCTGATCCGAACATCCGCCGTAAGTCTTTTTTTGTCGTACCATGCAGAATGGCCTCATATTGGCTATAAGATCTTCGTCATCAATATGTTGATGCGACTCTCACAATTAGAGAGATGATTTCGAAGACCATCAAGGACATGCCACTTGTGCTCATAGACACAACTACTGGTCGTCTCCGTGAAAAAAACGAGTTACCAGGAGCTTTCGAACAATCCTCAAAGTATGACGAGCTGCGGGCTTCAATGACCATTCAGATCGACCAATCACGTGTTCAGGACGAAATAACGAACTTCTACCAATACGTGACGTTCTCCCACAAGTGGGAAGACTGTGGCGAACCCCTGCTGCAGAACCTCAAGACAATTTCGGTCGAGAAGCTAGAGCCAACCTTTCCGAACATCAAGCTGCAGACGTTCTGCAAGATCGCCGGTTCTCTAGGGTACCGGTGGGTGTGGTCGGATACGTGTTGCATTGATAAGGAGAACAAAGCGGTGCTAGACGAGTCATTGGTTGTCATGTTTAGGTGGTATCGGGGATCATCCCTTACTATCGTCCACCTCCGCGGTGTCTTGTCAAAGTCCCAACAGCGCGGTGACCTTCGGAAGAGTATCTGGAACCATCGCGCATGGACGTACCAAGAATATGCCGCCGCAAACATAATCCGGTTCTATACGGAGGATTGGGAGCCATACCTCGGGTTGGAAATTTTCAATCATAAGGAGTCGGATGTCGTCCTTTCAGAGATGGATATTCCTTCACAGATGCTTCAACCAGGCTTGGAGATGATCCGTGAAAAGCTTTTTCTGGCTTCTAATCGGGAAGCGACGCGTGTGGAGGACATTGCGTACTCGTTGTTTGGCATCTTCGAAGTCGCAATCCCGATCATATATGGAGAGCGCGATTGGGCGGTTGGCCGATTATTGGAGTACATCTTCGGACAATCACACGACGCCACGATTCTCGCTTGGAGCGGCCGCGCGGGAAGTTACAATACCTGCCTCCCTCTAAACCTGGAAGTTTATAACGAATGCGTGCCGACGCACATTCCACAACCAATGGAGACGGCGGAGATGGACAGAATGGTCATGGAACTGCGTTCATCTTTTCCGGAACCTTCACTGGCAGTGGCGCTGTATGATCAACTCGCTGTACTTTTGCCATCGTTTGCTTCACGGCTACTGTCACTCCCCTGCATCAATTTTCCCGTCACTAAAACCATTCATATCAAGGAATTATCCTCCGGTGAGCATGTTTATCGTGCAACAACTACCATGCTTGGGGACGTCGAGATCAAGACGGCGGATGACCTCTCCAGGACGAAGGTCCTCGTCCTGGTTCATCCTTGGACCAGCACCTTGCTTGACCAGGAGTTTTTGCATGAGGTGGCTGGGTTTGACGAGACCACACGTCCGTTGCGGCTCATCGCGCGTCTCAGACAACCGTTTGGTGCACTGCTACTGGCCCCTGTGTCACGAATGCAGTATCGGCGTGTGGCGGCGGATTATTTGATCATGGCTCAAGTTCGCGAGGGAGTGTCGTTGGCTGAATTAAAGGATGGTGTTCGTACGGTTGACATACGGTAACTGTTGACAAGGGCGGACATTTGAAGGCATGAATCAAAACCACCGCTCGTTCCATACGGTTTGAAGGGTTGATCACAATATGGACCGATAAAATCCGTTCAGACTCTCGGGGGGTGTTTTGGAGGCCGGGATAACACGAGTTCACGAAGCATGCTTAGTACCTGGCTGGAAGATTGGGGTATTACATTCGATCAAACAGTAGTACTACATACATACATTCTCTTGTTTATTAAACCCTCGCGTCGATTAAGCGTTTTGTTCCACTCGGAGTCATGACGATGAAAGTGAGGGTAAATGAAGCATGCAAACGAGTCAGAGCGTTTAGATTAGACTCGTCGAGCGAAATACATCTTTGTAACAAATTCAGTTGCACAGCACTGAGGGTGCACTTGATGTACGGTGCGCCCTCGCACGCAAAACTAACTTCAACCACTGAGTCTTTTCATACAGGCGTCTACACATCCACATCATAACGCGCCGCGCCCAAAGCCTCCGCACACACAGCCTCAGCCTCTGCAACGACCCAGCAGATCGTGATGTAACGGCAAGATTCACGAGTGGCATCCAATGCACCATGAAGACTATCTAGCATGGATGATACGTATTGAGTCACATCACAACAGATTCAAAGGAGGTCAGGTTCTCGCCGATCATGTGTCATTGTGCAAGAGATAATATATGATCATGTTTGAACCTATCTAGTTATCTAGGAAGCGAACGGTTGTTCAAGCATTCTCGACAGAATGAAGCGAGGCGCTGTGTAAGGGGATGGTTATGATGTGTCTCAACTGCCTCAAATCTCTCGTTTATCAGATATTTTTTTCTACATCCCGTGGCCCAAGGAAAAGAAGATATTACTGAGCGAACTGGGTTAGGTCTGGTTGAACTTGCCAATGAGGGCAATGTCGATGACCGAAGCGAAATGTTAGTCTAGGTGAACCCGAGAGTACTCAGGCCGTATCCAACCGACGGAGAGCAGGAGGTCCAGAACGTAATCCAATGAGATATGTCTTCACCTTCCGACACAATCGTGATGATCCTGCGAGTCTTCTCTGTCGATCGTGACCAAATGTCGGTACAGTTGACGCACAAGAGATACTGATTCGATCTTGGAGTCAATGGCTCTCCATTTGGGAGCTATGACGGCATTGAGTCCAGACTCCAATCGAGGGTGTGTGAACTGATGCGTATGGATAAGGAGAGGCGGGTGTATCCAGGCGACGACGACGCGCTTCGAGAAAACGACTACTACGCACCCTCCTTTCCATCGTTCTAATCCCTTCCCAAACATGTTTAGGTGGCGTCCAAGTATCAGTGAGTATCTGGGTGGAATTTTGGAGGGTACGATACTGACGAAGTCCAAGATTCGAATGGAAATAGCAAGACGAAATCGATCAAAATTAATTGTGGACTTTACATGGATTCAGCTGAGTTCCTCGCAGATGGGAAGCATATCGTGAGCGGCGGTGACAAAGGGAAGATTCAATATTGGAGAGTAGAAGATGGCAAGGAAGCGGGGGAGCCAATGCACTGGGGGGGTCGCAAAGTTTGCAGTATTGCAGTGTCACAAGACGCCAGAAGGATCGTGAGTGGCAGAGAGGACGGCTTCGTGACGGTGTGGCGTACGGACAGCCACGAACAAGAAATTGAGTTCAAGGGACACAGGGGGGGAGTGTATACAGTGGACATCTCGTCAGATGGGACAAGAATTGCCACGGGATCGGACGACAAGACTGTCCGCACTTGGTCGCTGACGACGGGCGTGAAACTACTTGGCCCCCTGGAGCACGACGGCGAGTTAGCTGGGGTTAGGTTTTCGCCAAACGGACAGTTCATCGCAACCGCAACGTGGAAAAGGAAATCTGTCCGCCTCTATGACAGTCACAACGGCACCCTCCTCTTTGACGACCCAATCTATGTCCCATCAGCATTGAATCAATCCCTTGCCTGGGGTACTGATAGCGATCGACTATTTGTTTTAGTAACCAACGGCTACATTGTCTGTCTCAAAGTACCTACCGGCACAATGCTCTCGCAATGGAGCATTCACGGTACCAGAAATCCCCGTTGCATTGCTCTAGCACGCAACAACGGATTCATCGCCGCTGCTAACCAATCCTCGGTTTCATTCTGGGATACAACAACACACATGCAAATCGGTTTTGTTATTCAGCATGCAGCTATCATCTGGTCCATGGCCATCTCAACCAACCTTGACCTCGCAATGTATGGAGGCCAAAAAATTACCATTTACAACCTGGTTGACATCCTCCCTTCTCGCTACTGTGACATCGTACGTGTAACTGCATCAATGACTCGCGCTGTGATACTCACTCCCATCACCAAACTATTTTGTCGAATGCTCAGACTTCTTTGAAGCCAGCCATCGGAACGGAACAGCCTGATCCAGAAAATACTGCCCATCCACTTATAGTGGAGGAGGAGAGCCTAGATGCGTCCATTGGCACCCTCCAGGTACGTTGGTGTCCAATTCCGTTCAATCTGGACGTGCTCTAATGGTGATCGTATTCTATATCACGTGTTATGATAGCTCATTCACGCTAGCCAGGCTGTCCTGGAGGCGTGGCGACAAGGCAAGTTGTTGAAAGCCATTGAAATCTTGTCAAGAAACAAGAAACTCAAGGATCAACGTCATCACGTACTAGCTACCCGTGCATTTCTCAGAGCACGTCTCCGACAGTGGAGGCCGGCAATTAAAGACGCACGAAAGGTTCCATCACCATTCGCCTCTTCCATGTATACGAACTCACTATGAATACAGTCAATCGAAATTCAGCCAACTGTGTTGGCCTACATTGCAATCAGCATGGCACGCTTTGGTCGAGGAGATTCCGATTCCGCGAAAAAAGTATTCAATCGACTGTTGCACAAGTGTAATGTCAAAGACGCACGTTTTATCATTCTCATCAAAGTCGGTCCAACAACAATGTGTACTTGCTGCGATGCTTATTGGTTCGGTTGACAGACTATTGTTATATTTACTTCCGGAGACTATGAAGAAGGGATGGCGCGTGTTGCCGACCTGATCGTGGTTTGTCCGGAAAAAGAGGCAGTGTCGTACTATGCCGCTCAGGTTATATCGTTAAAGACCGTTCATGGAAGATCATCTGACAATATTCTGCAGGCACATATGCGCTTGATCGCTGCAAAGGCTTGCATAGGTCGACAGAAGTACGACAGGGCGCTCGAATTACTCGCCAACCTGCAAGACCCTCCCAAATTTCCAAAGCACCCGCAACTCGACTGCATTTCATTGGTGAATGACGCCTTTTTTATCACGCCAGACGTTCTCATCCCATCCCAAGATGTTCGGGTGGACGCAGGACCCAGATGTATTTAGGTTCACGCTTTACCAGCAGCGGTGCGAGGCGTTTTTTGCTCTGGGATGTCAGAAGGAGGCAGTGAAACTACTTGACACCATGCAAAAAGACATCGAGAGACGATCAGACTCTAGAAAAGAAGTAAATGAATGGGTACGAGGTGAGTTTTACTGCTGTTAGTACAGACGACGTGCACCGATTAATCACCCCGCTCAAGATTTCTCGCAACGCTGCATGGTCACAATAGAAGATCCGGGTGAAGTTGTAGTCGGGTCCACTCGTGATTAAGTCTATCTTGGAATCATTTCTTGGGGATATCATCTTGCATCTATATTCGTTACGTGTACTCTTTTCGTCTTGACTGCAGGAACATCTAGCATTGATAGAGTGTTTTGTGTTACTCAAGATAGTACTGCTAGGGTTGATATTCCAGTTGATGCCCTAGGAGAATACGCCAGAGAACAAAGAGATAGCAGCTGAGTTCAAAGTCTGGTAGAGTCTTACGTTCATGTTGTGATTATCGACGGGCCTGCTGCTCAAGGTACCACCATGACTGGCTACCATCGGGAAAAGGAAATCATGCAAATAGTTATATCGGCAACGATCCTTGCCATAACATTCAACATGGTGCCACTGTCGGTTGCCGCACATCCATCGACTTATGCGATACCTCCGAGTCAACACACGTCGCAGTTTCGGTATAGCGTCCCCTCTGACACACATCAACAACGTCTTTATGTAACTTGAACTCTCTTCATCTCTGCAACACATCCGAACAATGCGCCGCGCCCAAAGCGTCCGCACATGCTTTCACACATCCCTCGACCTGGACAGCAGTCCAATAGGCTGATCAGCGGATCCCAGCATCGTCCGCCTAACTGCGGTGGTCGAAGTCTCTGCTCCTCGAAAAGGACAGAGAAAATGACTCCAAGGTAGGGCGGGCGTGATCGTGAGGAGTGAAATACCTGAGAGCGCAGCGCTGACGGTGACCAAAAACCAAATGGAGACTCGGGTGAGCTTTGACAATGAAAGGCTAAGTGCTAAAGAAGCCCAGATGATGATAATGGTATAAGGTTGGTGTCACGGGTTCCGGTCAGTGTTCCTGACATTGAAGTAAAGAGGTATCACTAGTCACCTTTGGAACCAGGGGCCAAAAAGATGAGTGGATCGAAGGAAAGTGAACCAACGGTAGTGTGAAACCAGTATGAATCATTACTCCTTGCGAAAACTAGTCGTAAGCAAGTGAAAGAGAACAAAGATAATGCTAGTCATGGACGACTTTGTTGGCTAGAATCAGTGGGCAATGTTTCACGAACTCTCAAATAGCATCTAAATGCCGAAGTTACGTCGTCAAGCAGTACTCCCAAGAGCTTCCTGTCATCCTCACAAAGCAGCAGGTCCTGCTCGTCCTCCGCCAGGTAGGGAAACGATTCAGTTTCGTGGTTGATACTGAGCAGCTGGTCGACGACCTTATCTGTCCACCGTCTCCATACGGTCGAATCGTTTGGGAGACACAAATGGAGAATCCTGGCACGACGTCTGCGCTCCTCTTCTTCGGATAGGTACTTGGGGGTGCCGTGGAAGAGCAGCAAACAGGCAAAGGTCATCATCATCGTCCGCGTGCCCGCACGGAACCGACGCATTTCTGGCATCCCAAGGGTCTCGAAGAGAAGGTTTGCCTGTATTTTCTCCTTTTCCAGCGAAGACAGATATGAGTTGTACCCCCACGATACGCCGATCGAGGCGACAAACATGATCTGACCAAATAGGGATCCCTGGAGGATGAGGAAAAGCTGGGCGAGGAATTGGAAGAGGAGAAGGAACGAGCCAAAGCCGATGGCATGGTGGCTCCGCATGGCACCCCTTTCTTGCTCGTCCTGTTTTGAATCCATCTGAAGATCGAGCCGTCCTTTGGTGACGGAGTTGACATCCCGCATCGCCCCTTTGATTACCACCACATCCTCCTCGCCCTTTAGTATCCCATGCCCTGGAGGAGAGCCAGCGGCCGGGTTATTGACAGATTTAATCACGAGCCTCCCTTTACCGATGACGAAGCTAGTCCAGCCGCTCGAGAGGATACCAAGGAGGATTGCGGAGAAACAGAACCAGTCGAAGACCAGCGCGCACATGACGCAGGCCGCGACGCTGACCGTGATCGGGATGAACCCAAAGAGAGCTCTCTTGAGGGGCAGCCGCCCAACGGGCCTATCATAGTCGACGTGCTTCATCGCCAGATAGGTGATATCGCAAGGTTTTGTCACCCTCCCCTCTATCTCGACCACTTTCACCTCTTTGCTCCACTCTGTCGTCAGATAAGCAAGATGCCCAGTCGGTATGTGTGTCCCGGACAAAGCTGCGATGTACTCTGGTCCCTTTTTCCCATCAAGCCCAAGAGTGACCGCCAGCGAGTCGTTCGAGCGTGGAAACAATCCATTCCAGAAACGCGAGTTCGCCATCCTGCCGAAATGCTTCGCGGCCATGTAACTTCCAGGGGAGTTGAACCACCCAAGCCATCGTCTGCCCTCGTAAAGGTGGACGGTGGCCATTGCCGATATGGCTTCCTCACCGCCGAAAAAGCCAACTACACCAGCAATGCTGAGAGTGATCTTGGAACCCGTGAGGACGAAACCGAGGGGAGGCATATGGGGTTTGGGGAGTTGGATTGATGTGCTCAACTCTGTTGCCTTCCATTATGTTATTCTAAGTTGAATCTTGATGATAGGTATCAGCGGGGGAAAATTGAAGGGCCGTTACGTACTTATTCAACACCACAGCGTCTATACTCAACCATTCCCATCCAGCGGTCTTGCAACATATACTATGTACTTTCACAAGTTTTTTTAATATGTCCCCAAGCACTAATATGATGCGCTGCTTTAGAGTATTCATGAATGTTGTGGGGGAATGAGTGGTGGGGGTCACGAGGTTACGGCCCCTGAGAGGGCTGAGTTTGAAGTCTATGACCCCGTGACTGGCGGTGACGCGTGACGTGACATCGGGTCCAATCCATCTCCCTTCTCCAAAGTCCAAACCCATCTAAGCAATCCAATCGCTCGGAAAAGCCTCGTCCTGAGGCCTGAGGCCTGACTCTCCAGAGCATTCACATGAAGCCGAGTAGCTCATAGCGGAACTCGAGCTTTTGCGCACGCTCGAGAGGATGCTCGAAGATGTGCTGGCGAAGTTGGCAGTGAAGAATTAGCAGGTGGCAGGTACGTCTCTCGCTCCATGCGGCAGCTTGGTGAACGATTATTAAAGTTTATCTTAATCTTATCTTGTTTTCTCATCTCTGTTCCTAGTGTTCATCGGGGACCAGGAAGTTGACATTCTCGAAGGAATTCGGCGTCGGAGACAAATACGCACGATAATCATAGTAGACTTCGGGGATCTGCGCCTGTCAGGTCGGATATGAATATGCCAGAGGAGCAACTTAACGATTGTGTCAGACACAGCGGTAAGCAGTGGGTTGCGGTATGTATACATTATTCGTGAGAACCTCCATCTTACGCAGTATCAACGTCACATTTACACTTGTCTCTGCTAAGGGAACTAGCACCACCTATCCAGGATCGCGATCAAAGATGAAATATATATCATCGAAACGAGAGATCAATGGCAGTCTGTATTTTGGTTGGCCAGCTAACGTCGTCACAGGGAAAAAACGATACAGTTCCGCACGCGATTCTTGTGTGCAATGGGCAATACACACCACTGTCCGCCACATCCGAGAGTTGTGATGTATGGATCGTCCAGACGGACAAAACGTTCGGCGGTGCCGCCGAGCTGGGATACTTGGGCCAGCGTCGGAAAGAACGGATTCCAAGATGCGGATCATAGTCAAGGAGACGAATGGCATGCAACATTACGTCGCCCGTTCTGGGTTCACCTGTATGACCAAGGGTGCATGTACCAATGAGCCAGTCACGCATGGATATAGCCAATCATCTGTCATCGTATATAAAATGTGAAATCATGAATATGGCCATCCGTCTCGTTACTTGGCCGTGGATATATTTCCGACGCTCATTTAGGAGTTAGAGCACTACCATTAGCACCAGTAAGACAAGAAAACCATAAGGCCTTTCAGGCATGGCCGTACTATACATAGGTGGTACCTCTGGAAGCGCTGGTCTACATAGTTTGCGCTCACCAGAAGGCACATCCTACGTGTTAAATCTCAACATTGTAAATGCTTTTTTAGTAACCATCCTAATGATGAAGGCTGAGGTAGCGACCAGGCCGGTTCTGGAAGTGTGCAGTGATTATGCACACTGGTTATGTTTGATAGGGTGTACCAGAGGGCTTGTTGATCATCTCCTAACGAAAGCTCGACACTCACCGTGCTCGGATAGAAACGAGTCTCGGACGTAATGGGTATCTATAACTCGAAAAGCTTCTGTAGCATGCTGTGGTGCAGCCCCGGGGGCCGGGGGCTGTCAAATGTGTGAATTGATGTGTATTCGATAAGGAAGCACGTGGATGCAGATTTGACAACGACGCCGCACAGTAATTTGCGAGACAGCCTTTCTAGCTATCTACCCGAGTATGTTTAAGTGGCCATTTAGTAATAGTGAGTACTTCGGCGAGGTATCGGAGGGCGGGATGCTGACGGCAACCAAGATTCGAGTGGAAACTTTGAAATCGATGGTCGGGGTTCCATATGGTCAGTTGCGTTCCTCGCTGATGGGAAACACATCGTGAGCGGCGGTGACGAAGGGAAGATCCGACGTTGGAGGGTAGAAGATGGCAAGCGGGTGGGGAACTCAATGGACGCAGGGAGTGGTATTCGCAGCATCGCAGTGTCGGGAGACGAAAGGTGGATCGTGACGGGGACATCGAGCGGCTTAGTGACCGTGTGGCGCGCAGAGAGTCGCAAGTTCGACAAAGAAAGGGAACTGAAGGGGCACAGCGGAGGGGTGTTTGCAGTCGACATCTCTCCGGATGGAACGAAGGTTGTAACTGGATCAGACGACAAAACTGCTCGTGTCTGGTCTCTCCCCAACGGCGAACAACGTTTGGACCCATGGGAACACGAGAATGCCTTGGCTGCGGTTAAATTTTCGCCAGATGGACAGCTCATTGCTGCTGCCACATGGAACCGCCAATCCATCTGTGTCTACTACAGCCAGAGCGGAAACAGACTCCTTATCGATGTCCCGATCGAGGTCGGCTCGGGGGTGAATGGATCTCTTGCTTGGGATAGCAACAGCAAGCACCTCTTCGCTTTATCTTGCGAAGGCGAGATTACCTGCCTCGATGTGTTCACCTGGACGACGCTCTCGAAATGGCACATCCACGGGAACAGCAATCCAAGCGCTGGCAGGTGCATTGCTCTAGCGAAAAATGGCAGGTTCATCGCGGCAACTGACAAATCCTCGATCTCATTTTGGGATACTCTCACGCACGAACAAGTTGGGTCTGTCATCCAACACACAGACAACCTTGTGTCTATCGCCATCTCAGCCAATTTTGACCTGGCAATAGGTGGAGGGAATCGAAATCGAATCACCCTTCGCAGCCTTCGTGATACCCTTCCCTCGGGCTACCTGGACGTCGTAAGTGCAACCGCATCGACAGCTTGTTTCATGAATTATGTTCTTAATGATACTTGCGTGCTACAGATTTCCACCGAGTTGGTCACGCAGCGCACGCAAGCGAGAAAGGATGATCTGGAGGAAACCATCCAGTCCCTTCGTGCGTTTATTAGCATCATGATTTACATGTTTTCATACCACCTCCGCAGGCGGGAAAATAACCAACCTCGAAAAAACCGCTCAAGAGTACCACGAGAAATCGAGTATGTCCGTTTCCGGTGGCTTTGATCTCATGTAACCCCACCTCCATCAGACGAGAAAATAGCGAACCTCGAGAGAACGGTTGAAGAGCTTACTATATCGGAACGCGAAACTATTCAGGAAAAGGATGTCCTCAACAAAACGATTAGAACGCTTCGTGAACAGGACGAGGATTCGAGTGCGTTTATCGCCAGCCACAATCACTTACACTTGATTGATATCCCCGCCCATTAGGAAGCCAGATTACGCACCTCACAGCACAGCTTGTCGATTCCCAACACAAAATCGATAGCCTCGTCCAGATCGTTCGTGTGCACGAACAAAAACACGAATGCGAATCCCTGTATGCCGAGGACCGAATTATCGATGCTTCGACCACTCTTCTTGTAATGCTGGGTACTCTCAGCGAAGATGCCCAAACTAACAAGTTGATAACGAACTGGCTCTCAGGTGAGTTCTTACGCGCGTGTTAGAAGGGACTACCTAACCCTACCCATCAGAGTTTACACATCGATGTGTCAAGGCGCTCGAAAGGATCGGAGACGAAGCTTTCAATACGGTGAACTGGGACAAAGCAATCTCTGCCTACTCCACAGCACTTCTACTCAGCCCTTTGACTCCGAACACCGTACTTATGAAGTGGGCTCGCATGGCGTTGACTCGTGGCACGACGAGCGAAACATTGAGTGCTACTACCAAGGTATGTTTTGCGCAACGGTTTGTACGTGAATATCGACCCTCTTTCGGTGCAGTTTCAGCTTCCGAGGTCTACCGTCTATCAAGTGATCTGCAACTTTCTCGAAGAAGGCGATCGTGTCACGGAGGCAATTATGTGCTTCCGCCAGATGCAAAGTGAACTTGCAGATGACGTCGCCCATGACGAGCGAGCGGAGTGGGACCGAGGTGGGTCACTGCCACGACAACGGAACATGGGCGACTAATTCGCATTAAACCTAGACTTTCAGGGACGTTGTGTCAAGAAGTTGGGGAGGCTGGGCGACATTGGGATGGACTCTCAGAACCATGATACGGCCATCAAACACTATTCCGATGCACTGACATTCGATCCGGTCAATTCCTTCGATATTCTCATTCAGCGAAGCAAAGCACGAGCGGCAAAGAGTTCGTGGGAGGGGGCACTGATCGATGCCGACAAGGTATGAGTTGTCTTTCACGTTGCATCGAACGGGCGTCAATGATCCATGCTATTCAGGCGATCGAGCGTGACTCATCGTCTTATATGGGGTATGAGCGGAAGCATGCTGCGCTGCAAGGAATGGAGCGTCACAGTGATGCATTTGAAGCGTTTAAGCAAATGCTCTCAAAGCTTGAACAGTCTCCTGATCCGTACATTCGCCGTAAGTTGTTGTGTCTGTGTCATGCAGAATGGCTCCAACGTCGATCACAGAACTTCGTCATCAATACGTTGACGCGACATCCGCAGTTCAATCCATGATCTGGCAGACTATCAAGGACATGCCACACGTGCTCATTGACACAAATACTGGTCGTCTCCATGACAGAACAGAGCTAGCGGTAGCTTTCGAACAGCTCCCAATTTATGATGAGCTGCGGGCTTCGATGACCATTCAGATCGACCATGCGCGTGTTGGGAAAGAAGTAAAGGGATTCTACCGATACGTGATGTTCTCCCATCGGTGGGAAGACAGTGGTGAACCCCTGTTTCAGAGCGTCAAGAAATTTTCGGTCAAGAGGCTAGAGCAAAGCGTTGCAAACATCAAGTTGCAGACGCTCTGCAAGGTCGTCAGTTCTCTTGGGTTCCAGTGGGTGTGGTCGGACACGTGTTGCATTGATAAAAAGGACAAAGTGGTGCTAGAAGAGTCATTGGTCGCCATGTTCGCGTGGTATCGTGGATCATCCCTTACCATCGTCCACCTCCGTGGTGTCTTGTCAAAGTCCCAGCAGCGTGGTGGCCTTCGGAAGAGTATCTGGAACAGTCGTGCATGGACGTACCAAGAATATGTCGCTGCAGAGACAGTCCGGTTCTATACCGAGGATTGGGAGCCATATCTCGGGTTAGAGATTTCCAACCATAAAGAGTCGTCCGTCGTCCTTTCGGAGATGGAGCAAGAGATTTCTGCCCAGACGTCTCGACCAGGCTTGGAGATGATCTGTGAAAAGCTCTTTCTGGCTTCTATGCGGGAAGCGACGCGCGTGGAGGACACTGCGTACTCGCTGCTTGGTATCTTCAATGTCACGATCCAAGTTATATATGGAGATGGCCATCGTGCAGTTGGCCGACTGTTGGAACACATCTTGGCGCGGTCACGCGACGTCACGGTTCTGGCTTGGACTGGCCGCGCGGGAGATTACCATAGCTGCCTCCCTCTTAACCTTAAAGTTTATAACGAACTCGTGCCGGTGCACATTCCACAACCGATGAAGGCAGTGGAGATGGACAAAATGGTCACAGAACTGCGTTCATCTTTTCCGGAACCTTCCCTGGCAGTGGCGCTGCATGATAAGCTCGCTGGACTTTTACCATCGTTTGCTTCATGTCTACTGTCACTCCCCGGCATCATTTTCTCCGTCACTCAAACCATCCATACCAAGGAATTGTCTTCCGGAGTGCATATTTATCGTACGACAACCACCTTACTTGAGGATGTCGAGATCAAGACGGCGGACGACCTCTCCGGGATGAAGGACCTCATCCTGGTCCATCCTTGGATCAGCTCCCTGCTTGACCAGGAGTTTTCGCATGGGGCGGCTGGGTTTGACGAGGCCACACGCGCGTTGCGACTCATCGCACGTCTCAGACAACCGTTTGGGGCACTGCTGCTGGCCCCCGTATCGCGAGTGCAGTATCGGCGCGTGGCAGCGGACTGTCTGATCATGGCTCAAGTTCGCGAGACAGGGTCGTTGACTGAACTAATGGATGGCGTTCATACGGTTGACATACGGTAACTGTTGACAAGGGCGGGCATTTGAAGACATGAATCAAAACTATCGTTCGTTCCGTACGGTTTGAAGGGTTGATCGATGAACAGAGGACGTGGGCTAACAAACTTCGTGGCGAATGACTAGTATAGTTTTGCAGAACTACTGAGTGTATTTTGGAGGTTAGGCCGCCACAACACGAGCTGGCGAAGCATTTGTTACCTGTCTGGAAGGTTCGTATTATATCCTCTTATTTATAACACCTTAGCATAGGTTGAGCGTATTGCTTCATTCGGGACATGGCATTGAAAGTGAAAGTGGACGAAGCACCCAAACGGGCCAGAGACCACACAAGGGCTAGATTTGAACGAATATATCACGCTCAGATATGGTGTCACTTGGGTAGAAGAGGTGACATGATAAACACGAACACATTCAATATTGAATACATTGCCTACTGAGGTATGCCTTGTCGGTGTCCTCGAGTGTACTGCGTGGTTCGTTCCGGCGTTGCCACCCATTCCCACCAAGTTCCATAGCGAACCGCCCGCAGATCACTAGGACAACGGCGGAGCGTCTATGGGCTGAAGACAAGCGTCAAAGATCATAAAGGGTGTGCGAATATTGATGATCAAGGAGGCGCTGCGTGTACATCAGACGATCACGTGACAGCATCCTTTCCATTTCTCCGATACCAGGACGGGCATGTTTAGGTGGCGTCCGTGAAATAGTGAGTACCTGAGCGGACGCCCGAGAGTGCGATGCTGACGGTGGCGAAGAGTCGAGTGCATATTCCTTGTCCCCCAATAGGAAGCTAAAACAAGATCAATGGTCAACATAAGATATTTTCCGTTGCGTTTCTCATCGATGGGAACGAAGAAAAAGTTCGATGTTGGAGTGTGAAAGGCGGAAAGGCGGCGGGGACCGTGAGCGGGATAGCCAGCGGCTTTGTGACGGTGTGGTACGCAGAGAGCTCAGGGGACACACCGACTCGGTGTTCGCAGTTTATGTCTCTCCAGACGGGACAATGGCAGTAATGGGATCAGACGATAAAACTATCCGTCTCTAGTCGCTGTCGACAGGTGAACAACTCCTTGGTCCATGCGTAGCATTGGTCATCCGAACCCGTGTCTATGTACTAGTACGGCTCGCCCAGCCGCTGCTACTCATTTGCGCCAAGTTCGAGGGCGTCGAGCGACCAGACGGCTAAAACAAGCGCCCATATGTATACATTCTCGCGAATGCCGCTGGCGTCAGCCAAAACCTTGCTTGCGCTTGTTTGTGTTGCAAAATTAGATCAAGTGTCAGCCCGAAAGTTCACTGCAACTCTGGAAAGTTATCTCTACGAAAGTGATTTCCATCATGTATTTAACTAACAAAGCTAGGAACAACTAATGACTTTGTCCCTGATACAGTACAGCATACCCACGCAATTTTCCCTGGCTATACTTAAACCGGTACTACAGCGGGTAAATTTCTCCGATTAATTCTATATACTCCGCCATAGGCGACGACGACGCCCCGCGAGTGCACGACTGCGCATTCCCCTTTCCATTGCTCTAATACGTCTCAACATGTTTAGGTGGCTTTCAAGAAGAAAACGTGAGTATTTCGATGAAATATCTGGGGGTGCGATGTTAACGGTGACTACTAAGAGCCGAGTGGAACCTCCACCCGGGCCCTCGTTCGCCAAAAAGAGGCGGAAGCAAAATCGACCGAAATTGATGGTGGAAGTTTCATATATTCAGTCGTGTTCCTCGCGGATGGGAAGTACATCGTGAGCGGTGATGGCGAAGGGGAGATTCGATGTTGGAGAGTAGAAGATGGCAAGGAAGCAGGGGAGCCAATGGATGCAGGGAGCCCTATTCGCAGCCTCGCAGCGTCACAAGACTCCAAGTGGATCGTGAGTGGGACGCAGAGCGGCTTGGTAACGGCCTGGCCAGTAGACAGGCATAAAGAAGCACGCGAGCTCAGGGGACACGGCAGACCGGTGTTTGCAGTCGACATCTCGCCAGATGGGGAGAAAATTGCGACGGGATCAGACGACAGGACTGTCCGCATTTGGTCGCTGACAACGGGCGAACGGCTGCTCGGCCCCTGGGAACATGCTGGTATCGTGGCTGCAGTCAAGTTTTCACCCAATGGACGGTTCATCGCCACCGCCACATGGGGCCAAGAATCGATCCGTGTCTACCGCAGCCGCAAAGGCAAACTCCTCTCCGAAATCCCAATCCAGGTTCAATCGTCGTTGAACGAGTCCCTCGCCTGGGCTGCTAATAGCGGTCAACTCTTTGTTTTGTCAGGCGATGGCAACATCATCTGTCTTAACGTGCTCACTGGCACAACGCTGTGGAAGTGGAGTATCCATTATGGCAACGTTGATCCCCGGTGTATCGCTCTAGCGTGCAACAGTAAATTCGTCGCCGTTTCTAACAAATCCTCAGTCTCATTCTGGGATGCAACGACACACGAGAAAATCGGCTCGGGCATACAACATACGAACACCATCGAGTCCATGGCCATCTCGCCCAATCTTGACCTCGCAATGTGTGGAGGGAATAAAATCACCCTTCACAACCTCGTTGATATTGTCCCTTCCCATTACCTTAACTTCGTGAGTGTAGCTACATCAAAAACTTCCATCATAATATTCTCTTCTACAAATCATTTTGTTGACTGTACACAGGTTTGCGAGTCAGCCATCGAAGCGGAACGGCCCGATCAGGAAGAAACCGTCCAACCACTTGATCCGGAGGAGAGCCTAGGTGCGTCCGTTGGCACCCTTGAGGTACGTCGGTGTCCGATACTATTGAATTTGAGCGTGCTCTTACGTCGATCATAATCTACATCATACACTTTGATAGCTCATCCACACTAACCAAGCCGTCCTGGAGGTGTGGCGACAAGATAAGTTATTGAAAGCGATCGAAATCTTGTCGAGAGACAAGAAACTCAAGGATCAACGCCATCACGTGCTAGCCACGCGTGCGTTTCTCAGAGCACGTCTCCGACAATGGGGGCTGGCAGCCAAAGATGCTCGAAAGGTATCATTGTTACTCGCCTCTTACATTCGTATGGACTCACTACGAACGCAGTCGATCGCCATTCAGCCCACAATTTTGGCTTATGTCGCGATCAGCATGGCACGTTGTGCTCGAAGAAATGCCGATTCAGCGAAAAAAATATTCAATCGACTGTTTCACAAGTGTAATGTCAAAGACGCATGTTTTGTCACTCTCGTCAAGGTTTGCGAACGTGTCCTTGTATACCTGTACGATGCTTATTGCTTCGGCTAATAGGCCATCGTCGTATTCACTTCGGGAGATCATGATGAAGGGATGGCGCGCGTCGCCGATCTGATTGCGGTTTGTCCGAAACAAGATGCAGTGTCGTACCGTGCCACTCAGGTGGGATTGCTTGAGGCCGTTCATGGAGAATGCGTCCAACGATATTTTGCAGGTTCATATGTATTTGATTGCCGCAAAGGCTTGCATGGGCCGACAGGAGTATGAAAGGGTACTCGAACTACTCATCAACGTGCAAGACCCTCCCCAATTTCCGAAGCACCCGCAACTCGACTGCATTTCATTGGTGAATGACGTCTTTTGTTTATCGCGCCAGACGTTCTAATTCCAACTCAAGATGTTCGGATGGATGCAGGACCCGGACGCGTTTAGGTTCACACTTTACCAGCAGCGGTGCGAGGCGTTGTATGCGCTTGGACGTCAGAAGGAGGCAGTGAAACTACTCGACACCGTGCAAAAAGACATCGAGAGACGATCAGACTCTAGAAAAGAAGCAAAGGAATGGGTACGAGGTGGGTCCCAGTGCTGCTGGTACAGACGACATGCACCAATCAATCACCCGTTTAAGATTTCTCGCATCGCTGCGTGGTCGCAGTATAAGATACGGGTAACGTGGCAGTCAGATCCACCTGGAATGGTTTGTTTGCATGTACCATATTCTCCATACCTGCTTTCGTTTTCAATTCCAAGAACATCTAGTAGCATTGAATAAGTTATTGATCGAGCGTTTGCGTTGATCATTGTTCCCGATATTAATTCCCTGCGTGAATCCGCCGGAGAACATAGACTCCCTTGAGCCCAAAGTCTTTCGTGGTAGAGTGTATGCGTTTATATTGTGATAAGTTGTACATCCCGAGACTGACCATTTTCGGGCTTGTCGCACTCCACTTGCCCGACGCCACGGTCAGCCACCATACTTTGAACGCAACGAAGCCTTCAACATCATCGGTACGCCAACGAAGCATCCCCTCATATCAGTTAGATCTTTACTTCTTCTCTTCATCTCTGCCACGTCCAAACCATGCGCCGCGCCCAGAGCGTCCGCCCAAAATGGCAGACTAGGTCAGGCGAGGCACGAAGACTCTCGTAGTATAAAGTCCGTGCATAAGCGAGTCACGTGGCGCAGCTTCTTTCTTCTTGCTACATCGCAGCGTCAGCTCGTCCTGCGCCACGGCTTCAAGTCGCCCTCGCACATCGTCCTTCCTTCTTTTCGCGGTTCCTTCCCTTGCAAATTCGAGCCTGGTCGCTAATTCCGACCTTTACAGCCTTTCTCACTTGAATTACCATGGAAGACCCCAACGACGCTGTCATGCCCGACTTCGCCCTTCCTGCCTTCGCAGACGACAGGCTGGCCCTCACCGACGCTAACATAGGCGAACAACAGGCCATAGAGGCGCTGCAGAACCAGTGGATTCGTCGCAACCTGCGCGACAGGGAGACCTGGCAGCGCCAGCGAGAGGACGCCGCTGCCGCAGCTGAAGCGGTTAGAGATAGAGCCGAACAGCACAGGATTTCCAAAGAAGAGGAAGCCGCGCAGAGCCTCAAGGAGGAGTGCAAGAAATACAAATCCAAATTTATAACCATTCCGGTCGGTCGCGCCGCTCCCTCTGTCCCCCCGTTACTCCCATCTCTCGTTGCCGTGCGCAAGCTAAGAGCAGGACAGTTCTGCGAATTATGGTACTTCTCCAATGCTGGCCTTCAGGTTGCCAAGGCCACCCTCGCGCACGCCATTGACAACAATTCTCTGTCTCTCATGCCCGACGGGGGGGAAGATGGCTCCCATTCCTTCGTTCCATCCGCTGTTGCCAAAGAGAGGTTCCCACCCACCCAAGATGAGAACATCACCTTCGAGCAATTTGGACAGGTGACTGTATGCATGATCTCCCACATGAGAAAGAATGGATGGCAGCCTGACCACGTGGACATGCACATCCGTTTCTGGTCAAACATAGAGAAGCATGCATGGTGCAACTCCATGATCGAGACTCACCAGTGGGCACTCCTTCTGTTCCAGGCTTCTCAACGGCGCATCTGGCATTCTTCGCTAAACGATGAAGATATCTTCGACCTGGCTGTCATTGATGAATCATTACTCAACAACATCCACAACCAGCTGTGCACTGAATTAAACACGGAGCAGCGCAACATCATGAGGGAAGAGTGTGCGCACTGGCAGAACGAACGCAACGCTTGGCAGAATGTAAGTAATCTGTCATTATAGTGAGCACCCTCCTCATCACACACAAAATTGCTTCCCATCACCACCATCGTGATACCTCATTACACACTGCATGTAATACATGTGCCATGTGTCCACTGGGCTTGCCACACGTGCACCTATTCACCCATGCGTCCACTGGGTATTCCATATGCACACCTTGCTTCTCCCCGCGTCCACTGGTCTTCCAAACGCACATCAACACAAATATTGTGTCTCCACCCACGTCCCGCGATTGCACCCTTCGCTCCTCCCTCAACTACTATGGACCTGCGCGCATCCAGAACGGATCGCGGCAACTAGATAGAGTCCAAGGATCTGCAGTGTTCCTTTCCAACCAGTTGAACACACCTGGCCAGGCTAGGATGCTCAGTGCATCCAAGAGATCCGCATCACCCCAAGCCTACATGCAGACGCCCCCCCACAAGAGGTCCTGGTCCTTTCGTCAGAACGGAACATCATCCCAGCCTGAGAGCTTCCCCCATGGACCCAATTATTCCGCATGCTCAGTGTGTCTCGGAAGGCACAAGCATGACATTTCCCGCTGCTCCACACAACACACCTGGGATGACAAGCACGACACCCAGGCCGAGCGCATCGGCCTTGGACTCTTCACTAAATCCGGTATCCAATTGTGCTCTCGGTGGCAAAAAGCTAACGGATGCACTGAAGCTCACAAACCCATGCACACATGCTCCGGCTGTGGAGCCAAGAACCATGGAGCCCAGTGCTGCCCTAGAGCGGACAAGCCTTTGCCCACAGTCGACCCCATACAAGGCAGCGGCTTGGGAACAAGATCTGCGTGGTGCAGGGATTCTCATGCGCTTTATAGATGTCCCATCAGGCTTTCGCAATGGATTTTTAGTAGATTTCCCACCCGTTCATTTCACCCAATCCCCTCCTAATAAAGAATCCTTTGTCACATACTTCAGCGAATTCCAGAAAATACTTGACCGAGAGTTAGAAATGCAAAGATACCTGGGTCCTTTTTCTGCATCAGATCTCACCGACCGCATTGGTCCTTTCCAAACATCTCCCATTTCCATCATCCCCAAACCGGGGAAGCCAGGTAAATTTAGACTCATTCAGAACTTCTCCTACCCATCATCCACCTCGTTGCATCTACCAAACCCATCCATTAATTCACACGTAGACACCAATAACTTCCCCGCTACGTGGGGAAAATTCTCTATAGTTTTTCGCTTAATCTCGAGACTCCCCCCAGGTGCTGAGGCTGCGACAAGAGACGTTGCTGAAGCCTATCGAACCATTCCCCTGCATCCCTCCCAGTGGCCAGCCTCCGTGGTCAGGAGCGCCAATAACTCCTTTTATGTAGATACCTGCGCCGCATTTGGAGTGGCTCCATCAGCAGGAATGTATGGATGAGTGGCCGATGCAGGTGCTGAATTATTCCGTTTTCATGGCATCGGCCCACTGGATAAATGGGTCGATGACCACATATTCTTCTGCATAAAAACGGAAGACCTCACTGCATACAACGAGACGCGCACGATGTGGGCCAAACAAATCACGCGATCTGGATCGCCCAAACAATCAGGCAGCCGCATCTGGTATGCGGGCTCCACAGCCCCGGATGGCACCATCGAAGAATTCAATGAGGCCTGCTCCTTCCCCATCCAAGATCTCTCTCGCGAGTCGCCGCGGTCACTCCATGACACCCTCTTTACCTACAGCCTGTGTGACATCGACCTCATGTCAGACCGGCTAGGAATTCCATGGGAACACTCCAAAGATCAGCCGTTTGCCACCAGCACCACCTACATAGGCTTCATCTGGGACCTGGAATCGCGGACAGTCTCACTCTTGCCTAGTAAAGTAAAGAAATACATCGGCGCCATCGATGAATGGTTCTGGCGACCAGCTCACACTCTCAAAGAAGTCCAAGCACTCTATGGCAAGCTTCTCCACGCCTGCGCCGTGCTTTTCCATGGACGCGCTTACCTCACAGGCCTCGAGCGCATGCTGCGCGTATGCCATGAAAAACCCTTCATGCCACACTGTGTGGCAAAAACCATACAAGCTGACCTCTTGTGGTGGGTCGCCCGTTTAAAACAAGGCGACGCTTCTATTCCCATACTTCCCCCTCTCCCTTACCTTGACATTCATGCGTTCTCAGATGCCAGTTCTAGCACTGGAATCGCTGTTGTCATCGGCGACCAATGGCGAGCCTGGATCCTGCACCCTGAGTGGAGAGCCATGCGAGGCACTGCCCGCGACATCAGCTGGGCCGAAGCAGTGGGCTTCGAGCTCCTTGCTCATGCCATTGACGCTATCCAGATACCCGGCCTGCGCTTCCTCATCCACAGAGACAACTCAGGCGTCGTCGAGGGCTGGTGGAATGGCAGGCATCGCAACAATGAAACCAACCAGGTCTTTCGACGGATACATGAGTTCTTCCTTCAATCACATTACGTCGTTGACATCCACACATGCTATGTACCCAGTGGAGACAACCCCGCAGACAAGCCTTCCAGAGGAGTCTTTCCCCCGCGAGCCCTCCTCATTTTGTGCTTCTGCATTCCTGACCAACTCTGTGCTTTCCTCACCGACGTCGAAGACATCCCCCCTGACCACATCCGATCTCACTTCCCACCCCCCCAACTCATTGTGCGCCCTTGCGCACGTTCCCCTCAATCCCGTGCAACCGACGCCCGGATGCGTGACCAATTGCGTTCCAGCCAAGAGGACGGGTTCATCTTCAATGAACTCTTCATGTAAAATCCTCCCAGAACCACGCTTCGGAGCCACGATCCTGCTTACTACCACCACCAGCCATGCCCATCCCAGCGCACCGCGTCCCTACCACCGTAACCTCGTCCCAAAACCTTCACCGTTATGGCCTCACTGCCACGCAAGAGACCGACTCCGGTTATGGATGCCCACAGCAGCATCAGTATCCAATGATGGCATCATGCCAGCTCCAGCCCCTGCTTTATCAGAAGATCATCTAAACCGCATACTCACGGTCATCGCTGCATCATGGAATGATAGCACCAAAGAGACCTACGGCACAGGTCTCCTCGTATTCCATGTATTCTGTGACCTCAACCAGTTTCCTGACAGCATCCGATGCCCTGTCGCCCCTCCTCTCCTTTCCCTCTTCCTCGCCAGTTGTGCAGGCGCATATTCTGGGTCAACTCTTTCTAACTTCGTGGCCGGCCTCCGAGCATGGCATCTGCTACATGGGAGACCGTGGATCATCAACACCGATGAGACCCACTTGCTACTGGAAGGAGCAACGAGACTTGCACCCCCCACAGCGAGAAGAGCCAAGCGGCTCCCCTTCGAAAGAGAACACTTGTTATCTTTCCTCACGTACATGGACACCTCCCACCCACGTGATGCCGCAATCTTCGCCTGCATGATCACCACGTTCTACACTGTTTCACGTCTAGGTGAATTCACAGTCCCTTCACTGAAAAAATTCGATGCAACCAAGTTCATCACTCCAGTGGGCGTCACGCGCACAACAGACCACAATGGCCTAAGAGTCATCGTGTTCCGCTTGCCAGTCACGAAGTGCACCCCCAATGGCGAAGACACGCAGTGTGCCCCGATCTCGCATCTGACCAATCCTGCAACCTGGTTGGATAATCACCTCAAACTCAATCAGCCTGGTCCCGCCAATCACCTCTTTGCATGGAAACATGGACCAAAAGGGATACTGAGACTGCTGACCAAAGCGGAGGTGACAAATCGCATGAAAGAGATAATCCAGATGCACGGTCTGCCAGATCTCAAAGGCCACAGCTTACACATCGGCGGCATCCTACACTACCTGCTTCAGGGTACTCCTTTTGATGTAGTTAAGACCATAGGGCGATGGTCAGGCACCAGATCCTGGAACCTCATTGCAAATTATTCCAGTTATCATTGTTGTAGCACTTTGCAGGAATTATTGTAGTGTGTTCGTGCTGAATCGTGCATGCCTGCTAGGGCTGCGCGGCCAGAGTCGCAA
>JBBPLP010000284.1:0-30410 GCA_038089875.1 Fistulinella prunicolor
TCGTTTTTCGGGCTCGACACTGTGCTCACGGTTAGACCGAATAACTGGGGTTCCTATCACAGGTCGATCGTGCACTCCAAACTGGCTCGAAACATGGAGGCCCTGTATCGGAAACGAAGTCTGAGCCCATTTTGTCCTTTGACGATGTATTGGATGTTAAAGGCAACGGTGAGGCATCTCGAGCGCACTCATTCAAATATGTCAATCCAGATGTATGTTAGTGTTCAACCACTGCAAAGGGTAATCTGCAAGATTAGCCCTTGTTGTGTAAGCCTTCCTATCGTCTTACTTACCCTCCATTTTGCTGGAGTTGCTTCAGGCTATCATCCATAATACCTTGAACTCGGGTAGCCCTGTCTGTTCAGATTTACTTCGGTGTGGCATGCACCATATACCTGAGTGGAGGAAACTTCGAACATAGCACCATTAATATTGGACAAAAGGGTATTGTTACAGCAGAAGATCTCATAAATGCACCGCGTCGGGGATTTGGCACGTTCTCCCGAACGTAGTGCATTAGGAGACATTATATCGTATTATGCATTCTAAGTTAACATCGTTAGGGTTCGTAAATGTCTAGGACTTGAAAGAGTCATAGCAGATTAATGAGCATGTCCAATGGGGTAGGCTACGAACGGTTCGCAGGAGACTGCTAGCTCCTTCGCGCCTTATTATATATAAACATAATTCATCCTTTCTTTCCATCGCCATCGAATCAGCTCGACTTTGTTTATCACGGACTCTTACTCACCACTCATTGTCTACACCTATCACCTGTCATTCCTCATCTTGCAGTGAGACATTGGATTCGTATGGCGTTGCGGTCGACGACAATTCGGCAGGATGAGCATCGGGTAGTTCGAGACTGCGAACGATGGCATTCTGACGGTGAAGGCGCCACGGACGTCCGGCCGACCTGTATACAGTTAACCTTTGTGAGTGCATGTGTTTGGAGAGAGCGACGACGAAATAGGGAAGTCAGGTCAAACAACAAGCGACAAACGAGATGCGAGATACGGGATACGGGATACGGTATTGTCAAGAAATAGCCAAGGAACAAGAGGAAAAAAAAAAGACAAAGACGACTGACTCGACGATCTTGCGCAACAGGACAATGGGTGCAACGACGATCGCGCCTACGAGCACCAGCACAGCAACGGCAGCGACAGCGGATGGGACGATAATTGCGCCCACCACGCGGTCACGCACGACGCGGGCGATGCGATCCCAGTGTTCGATGCGCGGGAGGATGAAGCCAGCGTTGGTCGACCCTTGCACGCTATCCACCGACTTGACCATCTGGCTAATCACATCCAGCACATCGTCTGTAAAAAGAATTCGAGGGAGAAAAGGAGTCAGTTAGCAGAAAGGAACAGAGGGAGAAATCGAACCTCTCGTGGGGGTCTTGATTTGCCAAATGGGCGTTTCGCTCATGTTCAACAGGTCTCCGAACAGATAGAGGTGCTTCAGCCTTCCGTATTCTGCTGTCTGGCGAATCTCTTTCCGCAGCGTTTCTGTATTATCCCAGTTATATTCGGGTGGACAATGATCCAAGGTGATCAGAGTTGTCCACCTACTTACCATTATCGGCCAACACGCGCATCACGAAAGCAGGGCCGAGTAACGAAGACGGCGATTTCCGCTGATTTGAAGACGGAGAATTTGCATCATGCTGGGTGTCTGGATCGTATGTCGGCAGGAGCATGTTGATGACTTCGGGGATAGACGGCTTCAGAGCCTCCGTGCCGAACCCTGCACCAAAGTTCCAAAGTTTGTCTGTGTAGTGCGAAAAGAGAATGCACCAGTACACACATGATTGAGCCAAGGAGCACAGGATGGCGACGCCTGCTTTCTGAGTCTTCCAATGGTTGGTCCTTAGGCCAAGCATGCCACGCTCCACCAACTTCCCAGTGAACGAATGTTCGCCATCTAGTTGGCAGGGTTAGGGGGAAATCGACGTGGGATGAGGGATGTCTGACGTACGAGCGCGAAGAACATCTAGATAGATCAGGCTCGTACGCATCTCTCGTGGCTTCCCAGTTCCAAGCTTGTGTTCTAGTAGGGTCGTCATGTCATACCCCAAGATCTTGCATCTCAGTTCGTCTATTGGGCAGCAATGAGTGCAAAACGACGGAAGAGAAATTAGTTAAACCTTACCACACCTCACAATCTCTTCGAAGATCGTAAAGCCCTCGACTACCCCGACTGCTTCGTCAAAATAGTCCAATCTGATCATGTTGACTATGTATCCAGCAACGAGGCGGTCGCGAGTTATCCGCTTCCAAAATATCCCTACAAGATATTTAGATAGTACTATTTATTTCATAAGAAGCTGACGTACGATAGGTGAGACATTTCGTCAGGGCATACGCAGCCAGTAGCGCACTCTCTTTGAACTGCAGTTGCTTGATGAAAATATTCAGGACCTTTTGGTCCATGAGGTAGGCCCGAAGGTCACTATTGACTGGTAGGTGGACAGGTAAGACGGAATACATGACACACATACACACACTTACGTTCGCACAACTTGAGGAGAGTGAAGGTAGCTGCAGTGCGTGCCGGTGTGTAACGTCCATCAGCAGCGTCCATCAGCTTCTCTATAAACTTTCTGTGGTTATTTCCGAGAATTCCAGCTGGCCAAAATCGTTAAGCAAAATAGCATCGTCATGTAAATTGCGTCTCACCAGGGAACAAGTGGTATAGAAGGGAGTCTCCTCTCCTCTTCCAGTTTCGGGAAGGGGAAACATTTGCAGATCTAGCATGCAGGTAGCTTACATACGACGTGTAGGAAAAAATCGATCCAACCACTGGCAATAGTCGACGGGGGCCAAGTTCAAGATCCAAATCAAGGACGTAACAAACATGTGCATAGTTAGAAGCATGAGATCGGACGTTTGTGAGTCGAGAAACACTGCTCACCCGATTCTTCGTGGAGTTCATCCTCCGACACCTGAACAAGCGCCTGGACTGCCAGTAGGCTGACAGGTCCTTTCCACTTCTCCGCCAACTCGTGAAGCCTTGGTTTCGCCTTGCGGCAGAAACGTGGTGCTGGTCACGGTCAAAATCGTTGGACAACGACCCCCACGTTACCAAAAGACATACCTTTTTCAGTGAGAAAAACGACCACTCGTAAAACGGCGACAAGATGGCGCGGATCTGACAATAGACATGAGGTAGCTTAGCGACGCAAGGCTGCGAAACAGTACCGTGCGTGTCTAGCATCGATGAAAGTCTGTCCCTCTGGGTAGGTCCTTCGGGGAGTTCAGCAAGCTTATTAATTATCGGACCAGGGTCTAACGAACGATCAGTGTTCGAATGAACGTGCGGTGGTGGACCAGCGTACAAAATTCCACCAGAGAGGAAAGAGCGTCCATCACATGGGCAAAGTGCTCCCCAGGAACGCTGGTGATATGGTCTAATAATTTCAGGAAACAGTCGATAACTTCAACGGTCAAAAGCGAGTCTCGGAGAAGTTTGTGTTTCGCCAAGGGTCGCAGAAGGGCTACAGCCCTTGGCCAATCCGGTTGGTCAGGGTTGATAGAACACCTAAGAGACTGTCTCGCTTCCACAAACACATCTTCTGGTAAAGTCTTCTCGAGCTCAGCTGGGCAAGGGGAGTAAGTCCAAAGGTATCGCCCAGAAAAAATGCAACACGAGACGTACTCGAATCTACAGCCTCGAAGTATACAGCAATTGCAACGAGCCTAACTAGGCCAGATTGTTTGGAAATCAAATCAGCGAGGGTTTCCCGGTGATCGGATACCTCCTTTATTGGCCATTGTCCTTCGGCTGGGAATTCGAACTTCCGTAGGATCAATCACTTCAACTGAGATGGAAAACTCACTGAATCTCAGCATAAACAATAGCCTGTGCAGATAAAATGGTACAGTCCCCTGTCTTCCTGTAAGGTTGTTGAAGAGCGCAATATAAGTGGTGTGATCAATAGCATCCTTCTCCCAAATTTCGTTTTCTTTGGAAAGTATGGGTCCTGCGGTCTCTAACGGATTCCCGAACCCATTTCCAAAGGTCGCCCTGGGTACATAAGTATTTGCGAATTGGACAGAAGCATGTATCTTCTGCCCGGGAATGATGCGACGCGGCTCAAAGAGATGCATTCTGCAGAATGATTACAGGCAGATTTATATAGGCAAGTGTCTTACCTGCGAGCGTTTGCTCCGGAGCCACTGAATGAGACTTGGTGCACAATCGGGAGCATCTCAACCAGTTTCCAAAGAAAAGACATTGAATCGGTGGTCCCAAAGTCAAGATCTTCATCGGTCCAGAGGATATCCCCAGGCTTCAAGAGTAGCCCGCAGGTGTACGCTTCCCGGCGCATCCACATAAGCGAGATGTTTCCCGAATGGAACGACTTTCCCCGACGATGCGTCCCGCCTCTGTAAGTAGCTTTGGCATGGATGACAGGACGATATTAACAGAAACATACACGTCAGAGTGGCTCCCTGCAAACCACACTTCCTTGATGTCGGCGGCCTTTCGGTCGGCATATTCGCTGCTACTGGACCGCGAGTTGTAGGGCGCCGGCCTTTCGGTGGTTATGCGAACTCTATCCTCAAGGACGATATCTTCAGTGGAAGTCGTGGATGCTACACCTGTGGGGGTATCTGGGCTGTCGACTATGAAGGAACTTCCTAATATGTCTTCCTTGCTTGTCCCTACGCCATTGAAGTTTAGCTGAGCATCCTTGGGGGAGTCATGTAACTCTGGCGAATTCATCTCGAGGAAGTATTCTGGCATATACTTGACGCGACATTCGTCGAGGGCGAGTGCATGTCGTATACGACAAGCATGGGCTGCACCTGAAGAGGCAGAGAGACAAACTTTTCCACGCGAGAAGCCGACGGAAGATACGGTATCCCTAAGCATTATAAACATAACAACCAAAAGAGTTGATGTAATAAACGTACCACACCCCAATGAAATGCACTCTCACATCCTTCCAAGAGAACGCTCCTCGGAATTCTCGCGCCATGTCATTTGCATTTGGTTGGTAGGCCAGGATCGACTCGAAGTGGTCGTAAGCACTGTCAGTGTGTTAATAAGATAAAGTGACAAAGGCCCTTTGCACTAACGCCCCGACTTGTTTCTCGGTAGGGATTTTGATTAATCCGACCTGGCAAGAACATCAATTTGGTGAAAACCAGTAAATAGTATGTTACTTTACCTCGTATATCATTCCTGCAAGAATCCTGACTTGATATGCACCTCTGGAAAAACCTGGCCAGCTTGTTCACCTCTAACGCTTGTCAGCAAATGAACCAAACTAACCAAATAGGTATATCTGGTCCCCTTCCTGATACTTGCTTGCTAACCAGGTGTAAGCGTCTTTCACGATTTCTTCCACATTCCTGTGTAGTAAGTGAGACTCGGTTACACAAGCAAACCTCGAATAATAGGCTCACCATGCGATCGCCATATCGAGCCTGTCGGAGATCGCTCTTTGCATGCGCTGAAATACATGCAGCATCCTAGGGCGCGTACCTATACCACTCGAGTAGTACGTGTGTTGTTCAGGAAGAGGGCTCTTGGCATCGCAATCAACGCCTTCGAATAGCTTCACGACATTGGTATTCTGCAGGGATATGAGCAAAGTCAAGGAGAGACACGAGTACATTACGCACTTTTCGACCAAATTTATTTGCTGTACCATCAATGAAGACGATGAGGTTCCTTGGAGTCTTGCTTGGGTCACCAGAGGCACCACAGGTTGAGCACCTGGCTCTGAGCGAACGAGTAGTCGCCGAACTGTCCTCTCGAGGATGTTGGCCGGAGCTGGGAGGCATTGGGAGGATATGATGGTATGAGTAGAACCTGTGAGTACCTCCGCCGACATGGATGAAATTGGGTTCGTTGGAGGAAGCTTGCCAGCGCGATGTCGCGGCTCGGGTGTAATAAATAACGACTCTAATACTATTTAAGATGCATTAGGGGAGCGCTAACTTTATACGCAAGTGGCTGTGCACTGCATACAAGGGAGCAAAGAACTCTTTGCATATGTTCAGCTTCCTATAGGCAGAGTAATGAGCGGAAATATCTGCTTACCTGTTGCGTGACTGCATTATACCTGCCACTAGCTGTGCGTCATGCGAATAACGCAGACTCATAGTAACATGTACGACTGGCAACAAGTTGGTATCGATCCTGAATGCACGATGCCATTGGACCGTTGCGCAAAGAAGCTATGCGTTTCAGCTATGACCAGTTTGAGGTTGATGATGGGCCCGGCCGCAATATCCATGGCCGCAACCTAAAGAGATCATCCGATAGGTTGGTTCAAGTTCATGATGACATCTGATGGTGAACTTGTTCTGGATGTTTAGTTCTGGATCATTTGAGAAGTCAAACCGAAACGGGTCACGTACTGGATCATGGTGAGAAGCGGCATGATTGACACCAAAGACGACGACAAATCGGATCATGTCGATGGGTTGCATAGGCTTACTGTAATACTACAGACCGTTTTTGGCGCGCGAAAAATAGTATGATTTCAAAGGAGAAACATAAACTTAAGAATCGAGGTGACAGGTGGTATGCAGGTAGTCTGGTGACCAGACCTGTCTAATGAAACAAGTACTGTGTCGAGAGCGTGAGATCCGGACAGCGAAGATGTTTACTGCTAAATCATAGTCTGAGGCATCCGGCAGAGTCCGACTCGACTCTGTTACTGCAACTTCCATCATTTATCTACCACCAGCTCTTTCGTGAACGGGGGCTGCCTAAAAGTGGAAATTGACGGACATATAAACTCGCCTCCGCTGCCCCTCAGACCACGCGGCCTTGTCGAGATGCGGACGCAAGTCGATCAGACCGAGTCCATTGATATACTACGACTGTCACCTCTCTCTGATGCATACGCTCATTCCGCCCCACAGTAGGTACCGTCGGAAAGCACCCAGGTGCACGGTAAGCGTTCCCAAACGTGACGCGGTGCTGACGACAATTAACAATCACGACTGCGCTTCACGCGTGAACGAGTGAGGTGTTTATGAAGCCAAGCCGAGCTGCAGCGTACGGGGTCGAGGGCGTCGCGCGACACGGAAGGGTATATTCACCCTACACATGGATCCGACGGTAGATTGAAAGGAAAAGGACCTAATGTTGTCGTCCGTCTTTCAGGGGGGAAACAGTTTCATGTGATCCGGTATGTAAATGCTATGATGTTTTACAACCTAATAGTCTTTAATAGTACGTACATTCTTGTTTTACAGTTTGGCTCGCATGTCTTGGCTGCGTCTAGGCTCTCTGGCTTGTGCATTACCATCGTGATCAGCTTCACGAACAAGGTACCACAACACCGCCCCCCTAATCTCGTTCAACCACTCCGTCACGACCTCTTCCTCGAACACATTGCTATCATAAAAGACAAACATCTTCAGCTCTCCATGCGAGGTAGCTGCACCGAGGTAAAGCTGTCCAGGACGCGTGTGGACACGTACCCCTAAGCAATTTGCCGTGATTGTTGGGGCTGTGTCCACACAGGAGGCAAGTGACGGTGATGGCACGAGGTAGCCTGCTTTAGCAGGATGTGAAATAGGGGAATATGGTGAGAGCACGTGGGTAGACGGTAAGGGATACTTTAACGGGAACTTCTGGTTCATCTAGTACCAAACCAGAGATGAGATTCGGTGGATGGAGAAGGGATGAAAGACGCACGTTGCCGAGGGTAGACCCCCCATGGGCCCCGATGCTAGGGATGTCCGTGACCGCCAGAACTTCGTCTTCGTCCGAATTCCCATCACGATTACCCGTCTCGAGGCGCTT
Source organism: Fistulinella prunicolor (assembly GCA_038089875.1). Classification (NCBI taxonomy): domain Eukaryota; kingdom Fungi; phylum Basidiomycota; class Agaricomycetes; order Boletales; family Boletaceae; genus Fistulinella; species Fistulinella prunicolor. The sequence continues at coordinate 7,780 of JBBPLP010000284.1, forward strand.
CATCCACTCCAGAGCACCAAGCCGTTGATGCCGCACGAATTTCAGATGACCTGTATTCAGGATCTCGAAAAACAAAGGATGGCTGAAAAGCGCTGCTGCCTGCTTCTTAATCAATCGAACGCGGTGTAGGAACCGCTTAAATGTAAGGAGGTCTGAGAACGGTGGTGCACCATCCTCGGACAAAGCCCGTTCCTTGTCGTGTTTATGGTCCTCGGAGCGTTGTTCGCCCCTTCCGCCCAGCGTCATGAATGGGAGCTTGTAAGAGTAGAAACTGAAGGACATCGTAAATTCGCCTCCACCGCCGCTCTCAAACCATGTTTTGTCGAGATACGGACGCAGGCTGATTGGACCATCACAAATGTGTGGCTGCCTTTTTCTATATTCCCATTCCTCTTCCGAAATTTCGCCACGTAGGTACCGTCGGTAAAGCACCCGGGTCATTGCCACTTGCCCGAGCACAAGGTAAGCGTTCCCAAACGCGAAACGGTGCCGACGACAGTTGGCAATCATGGCTGCGCTTTGCGCCCGTGTGAGCGAAGCGCTTACGTAGCCAGATCGTGCCACGGTATACGGCGTCGAAGGCGTGAGGCGACACGGAAGGGTATGTCCACCCTACATGTAGATCCGACAACGTTCCCGTTAGAGCGAACTCGATGGATCTGGGGCACGAGACAACACTCACCTGCCTCTTCTCCATTCTAAACTGGTATATCAAAACCCCGACTGCCCACCGCCACCTCCGTCTTGCCGGACTGAGCGAGCGCAGATGCACGGGCTCGAGTTCCTCCGCGGGGACTACCATCGCCAACCTGTCCTCCAACGGCAACTGAGCAGGCTCGGAGTCCAACTCCCCACCCCTCGCAAGCGTGTCCAAGAGACACCGCACGAACGTCGCACTCGACGTCCCGTCCGTCACACAATGTGCCGCTATCACCATGAGATGGAGGACGTCCGCCTTTACCCCCACGGAGTCGGCCTCGCGGAAGACGTACAGCCGCGCGAGCAGCTCCGCCGACAGTGGACGCGGCCCGTTCAGGATCGTAGTCGTCCGGAGCTTCGCCGCCTTCACATCGGCCACCTGCCCAAAGACAATCTCATGAGGACGAAGTAGAGTGAGATCACGTTCCCGGACGATAAAGTGGAACCCCGAGGTAAAATTTGTGCCGGTATTGTCGTCCCCGTTGCCCTCTGCCTTCGAATCCGTCGCTACCCCGAGACCTGGCATTTGCCCTTCCACAATGGCTCCTGCGAGTGGGTATCGCCTCTTTGTAGACATCCACGCCCTCGCGATGTTGGCCTCGGAAAACAGATGTGCGTCTTGGGGACCGTTCACGAGACAGAGTTCAAAGTGCTGTATACAGTCTGCTGTCCCATTGAAGTGGCCATCCCAGAAAAAAGCGTGTTCACACACGCTCAGAGGACGTTGAAAAGTGCGCCCTTGTGTAGGATGGGTGTCTATCAACGTCCAGCCAGGCATTGATGAGGTGGAATGATGAACTTGAGGATCATTTCCGAGCATCCAACTTTTATAAGCTTAAACATAACATCAAGTTTCGTCTCTGCCGCGGCCGTGCCTTTGCCGTGGGTAGCAAGGGTCCTCCTCCTGCCAATATTAACAGGACATACAACATTCTATACTTATCCAAACCATGCTGTGCCAATTGCGGTGTACAGCCGTGGATGTTCTTGCATAGCCTCCCATTCGCAGGTTCCTGAATCAGTCCGACTGACTCCCCAAGTTGCACTCCGACGTAGGGTTAGATGTATCTTGTCCTCCTTTGCAAGCGAACCAGCGCAGTGAGCGTTCCAACACCTGATCCTCTCCGGAAGTTGGGTCAACCTGGATTGATCGCTCGTTCCCCAAGTTACAGCTAGTAAATGCAAAATGTTATGCAGACCGCGTGTTGTTCCACTTAGATTTGAGTTTACCTGTGCTATTAACCGTACAAAGAGTACTACTTCCCTAATTCGACCTAAGTGTCGTCGCAAATGATAAGGTTAAGGTTGAACTTGAGGTTCAAGTTGGAGCAGCTTGGGAATTCGATGTTTCATCGATGATCGCTTGAGCCAGACGGTAGGGAAAACTTGGAGTTTGTGCATCCACTTATCTGGTCCAATCTAGAAATTGGCGACGGAAGCTCGCCAAAAGTGGTCGGGTTAGGAATAGTACCATTTCTACAGCTTGAGTGAACACGCTCAAATCCACCGCGGAAAGCGGTCAACGTTTTGGACTAATAGCTGTAGAGTTGAGATCTTGATCCCACGTCCTCCGCCATCGGAATAGCGACCAACGGCCGCAGTTGGGATACGCCAACCGAGAAGTTGCAGTGCTATTGATGCGCGTGTTCTTGATGAGCGCCGTGACGGAGGGAAACGTTCATTTACGCCGTCGGCTTAACTATGTTCCTCTGAACGTCCCTGACAGTCGCATGTCTCTTTCGGTCTCTATGCCAGACGAGACTATTGCCGTGCTCATTCGGGTCAGGTTGCACCTAGCACTGGCTCGTGAGGCAGGCGAACAAACCCTAAGTTAAAATTTCAGGTAAGGAAAATGTGAAGCAAACTCAAGGCTATTACCCATCTTCTCTGCTCTATCAGCGTCGCGAAAATTGCAATGTCCTCAGTGTGCTATAGATTAATAGTAGGAGATTACTTGGCCGCCGTTAGTACTATGTACGTGGCAAAGTCTCCGCGTCGCCCTCAAGGGAAGACATTAGAGCAGCACGCTTTGATTATCATGGCAGCCACAACAATGACAATGTTGGTTGCCATGCCAAATCTTTGATCGTAGTTCATTTGATGCCCCAGAATAGTAGCACCACGGTGGCATATTCGTGCCATTTGTGTTGCTTAGCTAAAAATTCAGTAGCAGTGGTTGTTGGATGATTACACTGGTTATTCTCACCTGCCGAGGCTGAGTTTGAAGTCTTTCCGTTTCGAGCCACACAGCACTGCTATTGGCTATCAATCAGCTGAGATTTTATGTAGTAACAGACAGTACATAGCACATAGCTTTCAAAGTTTTGCCGATCTTTGCTAACTATGTAAACGCGTCACTCGAATGCTGGGATATTCACACCAGTACCAAACATACAGCGTCAAGCGTGAAAGAAAAAAAGAAATGGGTGAAAGAAAAAGGGATTCCTACGAGCATTTCGACGCAAGAACAGAAAGACAAAAGAACGACAAGGACTGGGGTTCTTGAGACACCACGAAAAAAAAGGCTAGCTGACTTCTGTCATCTCATATACTTGACCGTATCCTTTTCCCAGCTCGGATAGAGGAACGTTTCGCTGCACAGATCAGTGCCAAGCGGAGATAACCTTCAACCGAAGCGTACCCAATTGCTGATCCCAACCCGGCCTCCGACTAACCACATGCGTGCTCGAACACTGGGATATACACCAGTATCAAATATACAGCGTCAAGAATGAAAAAAGGAGCATTTACGGGCACCTCGACACAATTAGAAAGACAAGAGAACAGTAAAGGACTGGGATTCTCGGCTTCCCCGCACCACTGTCGTCTTGCAATGCCGGACTAAGCGTGTGCGGATGCACGGGTTCCAACTCTACCATAGGCACAGCCTAGTAAGGTTACCTAACCTGTCTTCCAACGGCCCATCTGAGCAAGCTCCAGGCTGAGAGCTGGCCCTCCACCCCTTGTTAGCGTGTCCAACAAACATTGTACGACCGCCCTGAATTGTGGCTGACATGGGTCGGATGGGTATTAACCAACGTCCGGCCTGGCATCGATGGGGGATGATACGCCTGAGATCCCCAACTAATCGTTAACCCTGAACTTGCCTAATAATCGTTGACGCAAAAGTTAGCAAGATTGTTCAGCACGGAATGATAACGATGAGTCATTTTATCAGTAGATGAATAAAAGATTGTTACCGCTTCTTCGTTGAGTCATCAAGTCGTCCGACTCTTAAACCAGAAGGCGCGGAACATCTCAGTTCCCAGCTAACGACTCTTAGTTCCCCTATGCCCATACTAGGCTTGCAATGCACTGATTGCCTGCCCATGATCCACGACGAGTTGATGCCTTCTCTAACGAATGCGGACCTGACAGTATACTGAAAGGAAAAGATCCTAGTGTCGTCATTTTTTCCCAGGACAGGAGGGGGAAGATATTCTGATTTGTCGCTGATCCGGTATGTACATAATCGGAGGGTATTTTGCAATGCATCTGGTTCTATCAATGATCTTTAATAGTACTTACATTCTTGCTTTACCATATAGCCCGCGTGCCTTAGCCAAGTCTAGCTTGCGATCACCATGATGATCGACGCCAGGGCCAAGGTACCACAGCACCGCTTCCCTAACTTCGTCCAACCACTCCGTCACAACTTCTTCTTTGAACACGTTGCCATCATAAAAGACAAATAGTTTCAGGCGTCCCTGCGAGGTAGCCGCACCGAAGTAAAGCTGTCCAGGGCGCGTGTGGAGACGTACTGCTAGGCCGTTTGCTGTGATTGTCGCGGCCGTGTCCGCATCAGAAGCAAGCGATGCAGGAGGTACGACGTAACCTGCTTTAGCAGGATGTGAAATAGGGGAATATGGTGAGAGCACGTGGGTAGACGGTAAGGGGTATTGCAGTGGGAAAATCTGGTCCACCTAGTGCAGGACTAGAGGTGAGAATGGGTAATTGGAGAAATGATACAAGACGCACGTTTCCAATGCTAGACCCCCCATGGGCCGCGATGCTAGGGATGTCCGTAACCGCCAGGATTTCATCTTCATCCGAGCTCCCATCACGCCCACCCGTCTCGAGGCGCTTCATCCGCTCCAGGACACCTAGCCGCTGGCGCTCAAAGTACTTCTGATGTCCTATATTCATGATCTCGAAAAACAATGGATGACTGAGAAAATCTTGGGCTTGCTTCTTAACCAACCTAGCGCGATACAGGAACCGGTCAAATGTGAGGAGGCCTAAAAATGGCGGTGTACCATCATCGGACAAAACCCGTTCTGCATCAAGTTTATGGTACACAGAGCGCTGTTTATCGATTCCGCCCAGCGTCATGAATGGGAGCTTGTAAGAGTAGAGACTGAAGGACATCATAAACTCGCCTCCACCGCCGCTCTCAAACCATGTTTTGTCGAGATACGGACGCAGGCTGATCGGACCATCACCAATATATGGCTGCCTCTTTCGATAAGTCCATTCTTCTTCCGAAATCTCGCCACGTAGGTACCGTCGGTAAAGCACCCGGGTCATTGCCACTTGCCCGAGCACAAGGTAAGCGTTCCCAAACGTGAGATGGTGCTGACGACATTTTTCAATCATGGCTGCGCTTTGCGCCCGTGTGAACGAAGCGCTTACGTAGCCAGATCGTGCCACGGTATATGGCGTCGAAGGCGTGAGGCGACACGGAAGGGTATGTCCACCCTACACATAGATCCGACAACGTTCCTATTAGAGCGAACTCGATGGACCTGGGGCACGAAACAATACCCACCTGCCTCTTCTCCATTCTAAACTGGTATATCAAAACCCCGACTGCCCACCGCCACCTCCGTCTTGCCGGACTGAACGAGTGCAGATGCACGGGCTCGAGTTCCTCCGCGGGGACCACCATCGCCAACCTGTCCTCTAATGGCATCTGAGCTGGCTCGGAGCCCGACTTTCCACCCCTCGCGAGCGTGTCCAAGAAACACCGTGTGAACGTCAGGCCCGACGTCCCGTCCGACACACAATGTGCCATTAACATCATCAAGTGGAGGACGCCTGGCCTTGCCCTCTTGGATTCGGTTTCACGGAAGACGTACAGCTGCACGAGAAGCTCCGCAGACAGCGGGCGCGGGCCATTTATGATCGCAACTGCACGCTGCTGCGCCTCCTCCGCATCGGCCACCCGACCAAAGACGATCTCGTGAGGACGAAGGAGAGTGAGATCGCGTTCCCGGACGACAAAGTGGGACTCCGAGGTGAAATTTGTGCTGGGATTGTTGTCTCCGTTACCCTCCTCCGTTTTCGAACCTGTAGGTACCCCAAGGCTTTGCATGTGCCCTTGTACTACGGCCCCTGCGAGTGGGTATCGCCTCTTTGTAGACACCCACGCCCTCGCGATGTTGGCCTCGGAAAACAGATGTGCATCTTGAGGACCGTTCACGAGACGGAGTTCAAGGTGCCGTATACTGTCTGAAGTCCCGCCAGTGAAATGGCCTTCCCAGAAAAAAGCGCGTTCAAACGCGCTCAGAGGACGTTGAAAGGTGCGTCCTTGGATCGCATGGGTATCAACCAATGTCCAGCCAGACATCAATGAGGCGGAATGATGATCCTGCTGGGAGTGTCCATTGAATTTTGATAAATGCTCCTTTTGTATGGTGCGACGCTCTGGCTCGAGAGGCCCACCAATCAGAGGGGTCTCCCGCAGACTAGTAACCAGCGACTATCAGCTGGGTTTTGCTGATTTGAAGTTCAAAGAAGGAAAAATGGGGTTTCATATCCGCCGTGTAAGTGCCGTGACGTAAATGGTGGGGCAAAGTGTACCATAGTACCATTTCTACAGTAAACACAGATAAATTCAAGTGCATCATGCAAAGCAGCTAACGCTAATCAGCACCTGCAAAGTGGAGATATGAATCCCAAATATGAGTCTTCGAATTCGTCGCCTCCCATACTCTGAATGGCGACTAGTAGCCGCAGTTCGGATACGCCAACCGTTACATATGTATTACGATCAGGCGACTCAAGTTGCAGTGCTATTTGATGCGCGCGGTCTTGATGAGCGCCGTGAGTCTCGGAGTCACTGGGGAACGTTCGTTCATGCCGTTGCAAATGTTTCTCAAAGTAGGCGATTATTTGGTCGTCGTCAGCATGGCTAGTATATCCTCTTCAAGTCGGCCCGAGGTCGTTAGAGTGACATGGCGCATTTTGATTGTCATGGCAGCTACATGCCATATCATCTTGAACTAACCATGAGTCGTAGTCGATCAACCCCGTTCCACTTGGTCCAAGTGATAGTTGAGCGCTGAGCGATATGTCATCACCGACTGCCGACTCCGATAACCGCACGCGTCACTCGAATGCTGGGATATTCACACTAGTACCAAACATACAACGTCAAGCATGAAAGCTATCCTGAAAAAGGAAGAACAGGGAATCCTACAAGCATCTCGATACAAAATCTGAACAGCAAGGACCGGGGTTCTCGGGACGCCATGACAAAAGAAGCTAGCTGACTTCCGTCATCCCATATGCTTGACCGTATACTTTTCCCAACTCGGATAGAGGAACGTTTCGGTCTTGGTCGTGACCTTCTTCACCTTTTGTGCGCGCGTCGACTTCAACGTCGAGGAGGGGTCGCCCACAACGTACTCTGGCACCTCAAACATGGCGGGAATCGGCATTATCTTCAGCTTTCGGTCGTCTGCCTTGCTACGCGCAAACGGGAGTTGCTTCTGAGGTTTTGGTTTCGGGATTTGGGGGAGATTGTAGTCGAACGGGGGTATATTACAAGGGGCCGCTGACGTGCCCCCGAGTGAGGAGGATGTGGCTCTGTCTGGATATGACGGGGCGAGTGGCGGAGGCGACTGTGATGATAACAGGGAAAGCATCTCTTCCAACGCTTCCGCGTTTGATGGTTGTATTCTCAGTGCTGCGCGGAGGTCTGGAAAGTTTCAGACATGCTATCACAAGACTTGCGCGCGCATCCTCACCTTTGATTGCCTCCTCTGTACGTTCCATCATTCTCCGGGCTTTAGCCCGACGGTAATATCCTTTGATACTTCGATGTTGACTGAGTGCCTTTGTGCATGCGTTCTCCGCTTCAATCCAACTGCAACACAGCTTGGTACGAGTGAAACACGGAGTAAGAGTTAGTTCGCCTACTTGCTAAGTTTCAAATACGCTGCTGCGATATTGAGCTGATAATGCGGCATCTCGGGCTCCACTGCGTGCGCTGCTTGATAATGGCTCACAGCGATCTCATAATCGCCGCGACGAAATGCAGCGTTGCCCTCCACGAACCTATCAGAAACGACATGGAAGGAACAGGGAGATCTTGGAGACATACCATTTCCTTTTCTTTTTCGGCCCTGAGATAGCGCACCTCCATGATCTCAGCGATGGTCATTTCCGGCTGTGTTGATCCTGGATTGGCTTCTTCCTCGGACTCGTTGCCCGTAAAATCAAGATCCAGATCCCAAACATCCTCTTCTTCCACCGTCTCCCATCCATGGACGCCGCTCCCTACAACACGTGTCCAGCTTCCCCAAGAATCAAAACAAAACAGCCTCACCTCGACCATCCCACTCTCTCTGCTTCCCCGACCTAACCCCACTGTTCTCCTCATCCTCCCTCACCGTCTTCTCACACACCTCACCCAAATGGTCCGTCGAGCACCCACAGTCGCACCACTTTGTCGTCAACTTTTCCCGCAACACGTTCCCATAACCGCTCACATCGAACTCTCTCGCCACACGCCAGAGCGTCTGTGAGACACGCTCATACCCAAGACGGACTTTGAGGCGCCAATGCTGGTCCCACCCTGGCGGGGGTGTCGACCGCAAGAGGGATTTTTCGCCATACTTGAGTTCGCATGCTTCTTCGAGCGCCTCGAGACCCTCGGCGAGCGTTCCTAAATGAGGCGGCTTTGCAAACGTGGCATGAGGCATCGCCTCCAAGACATCGAGGTGTGCCTTGAGGGCATCATAGTACGGCAACAGACGGAGCGAGTGCAGGCCGCGGTTTCGACACACGGGTACGTTGTTCGAGAGTGCCTGACCGATCACAACGGGGAAAAAGCCAACGTCAGAACGGATCCGTGCTCAACGGTGGAGAAAAAAGGAAAAGGAGGGGATACATACGAAATCTCTCAGGGCTGTGTAGGACCACAGCACGCTCTTGGTGGCAACACGTTCGCCCGATTGACGAAGTTCCATGCTGACGGCCGAGCGGAAAAAATCTTTGATGTCTTCGCAGTCTGCGTTGTGAGCGACCCAGCCTAGGCCGCCCACGGTGATGCAGCGCATGACGAAGGTGGGGAGATGGATGAGGGCGACGCAGTAGAGGTGGGTGGAGAAGAGACGAGCAATGTCTTGCTCGAAGCGGAGAAGGAATACGCGTGCGATGGCGCGCTCGAGTTGGGAGACGGCTGTCATGGCATTGGATATGCCGCGGTCGATGTGAGTGGACATGCGCTTGTGGTTTTGGTTGTGGGCTTCCTTGGCATGGTCTCGAGACCCGGCGACGCTGCTCGAGCTGGCACTGGCCGCCTTCTTCTTGTGACCCCCCGTCGTGGGTCTCTTCTTGACGTGCGAGTATTTTGCGGGCATCGTCGTCGATAAAGATCACTGACAAAGCTGCCTCGTTCAACGACGGAATCGAGTCTGATCTGTGCGCAGACAATGCGGTGGATGCAGCGTGCGCGTGAACTGCAACAAGGTGGTAGTAATTAGATTACATAATACAGTGCTCAACGTATGCTCCGAAGCCAATCGACGTGAAATTGGCGCCAGTCTCCCTCGCTATGTTCATCGTCCAACACCTCCTCCTCATTCCCGATCTCGTCTGCATCTAACTCTGGGCTGAACCCCTCCAGCATCCCGCCCTTTTCCCGCCCCGTCTCGCCCATTCGGTGGTGCGAGGACGAACACCGCGATGGCAGAGGTATCGAAGGTATCGACGCGGTGCGTGCGCGTCGCGGAATTGGATGATGCAGGAATACATCCGATGAATTTGACAACGAAAGGAACGATTCTTCCCCTGTGGGATGAACTGTTCTCACATCCATCTCTCCCAGATTCACAAAAAACGGCCGTGGTCCTAACCCGCAGCGCACCTCATCCATCTCGATCGGCAGCATGAGGCACCCCATACAACGACATTCCTTTTCGCTGTCCTGAGCCATGAGCGCGTTGACACATGTGAACGAGATAATACTTACGTAGATTTCGGATGCTCTTCGATCTCAATGAAACTCCCTCCGGTCGCCCATGCATCTGCCATCTCCTTCGTCGGCCGTACAAACAAAGATGACGGTCGCGAGCGGGTAACTTTGTGTGCAAGTGGAGGAAGCGGCGGTGTTGAATCTGTCGACATGGATATTGACGAACTTGGATCGCAGGTCCGCGCCGTCCTCCGTTTCAGCAAGCGAGATGACAGCGATGCCATCGAAGACGTCCCCTCAACTGAATTCTCCCGCGAGGACGACCTCGAGGAATTTGCCCGAGCACCGCGGACACGTGGTCTCAGTGAAATGGCCCGAAGCCCTGAATGGAACAAACTTGAATATTCTACCCCTGTCGCCCAATCTTTTGCCTTTAACCAAGACATCGCCGAGCGTACGCGGGATCTGGATGAGTGCGCCTATGAGCAGGAGAGGGCTTGGTGAGAACAAACGAAAAAGCGGATAGGCTTTGATGGGGTTTTGTGTCTATGTATATGTAACCCGAGCAAATTCGTTTCCCAACAGGGTCGTGTGAGGATGTAAAGTTATCGAGACTGTCTGGTATGGACGCGGGAGCTTTAAAGGCCCGGATAGCTTAGCCTTTCAAGGAGGCAGTGACCCTGCGGTGGTAGCATATGAACTCGAACCCCCAATGGCAGCGCATTTAGATAAAGACACCATCAATCTCCACAATATCGGACCACAGGCAAGCCAGGGCTGCGTGATCTGTAATCATGATGGTGGACGCTCGGCTCGACGTCTTTGGAATCCATCAAAGACAATAAGAGATCGCAGGTGCTTATCAAAGAATGGCTAACTCCGCTCACCGGGTCCCGAACACAGTCCAGGCTAGTGAGCGCTAGCGATTGCCGAGGCCTTTTAACGATCGGTACATCTTCACTGACAGCTTCCATGTACCCACGGTGGGAATGTTGACTTGTCCAGTTCTGCAACTTACTTGCGATCATTAGGGGAGGAACGTCAGGAGATCTGAACACGGCGAACACCCAATTTAGCTCACGCTATGCAAAGAGTGCTCGTTTTACGGAGATAGTAACGGAAATATGGACCTCTCCGCCTTTGATACGAATCCCACCCAGTCGAAGATCTGGCAAAAAAAGGAATTTAAAATCAGATTAGTACCCCCTCATGTTGTGGCTGAAATACAAAAAGCCACAGCACGCTGATCCATGGCATTGCATCATGCACATGCCATCTGAGTGCCAGTTCGTGGCGGCACGAAGCTGTGTAATTGTGGTGCTAGCAGGGAGTATTGTGACATGTGATCACATGGGGATGTGATTGATGACCAAGATAATAAAAAGATAGCCGTTGGAAGGGTTAGGCCGCAGAACTCTCCAAAATGAACTGATCTCGGAGTAAAAGCTGTTATCAATGACTCACATGTTAGGATAGCATGGGCGCAAAGATGTACCGATAACGTTATGACTGAGCATACACGGCGTAGTGTGGTTGCAATGTGCATAGGCTGCGGAGCGGTCGCCGAGAAGTGAACATAGAATACTCGCCCGCTATTAATGCAAAAGCCGGCCTTTGATGGCATCTGAAAACATGTGGAATCCTGTGGCGTCCTCATTGTTAGTCGACTCAATGATTTTCTTTTTCTCTTCCGTCGGACCGTCGAACGTCATGATTCTGAATCGAGTTGGCAATGTTATACGGATATCAACACATCAAACGGAGAATAGCCTATATGTTGGCGGACCGACAAAGCCAACAACTTCATCTTTGTTTGGCCGCCTGAGCCTGCATCTTGGACTGTGCCAGTATATCCTTTTGCTGTTCAGCTAATATCCGGCGTTTATTGAAATACTCGATCTAGAACATAGAAAAACAAGGGCAGCATCAGATTGAGCATCGCACGAAGAAGCACTCGAGACGGAAGGAGAGCAACTTGCCCAGCTTTTGGCACAACTGGCTTCGTACCGCGACTTTTCTTTTGTGCATGCGTTTCCCTCCTTCCCGGCTTCGAGAACGCCTGCGCTGTCGAGACAGGCAAAGTAGATGTCTCTGCTTTCCCAACACTGCTTCCTGTTTTCCCTAGAGACGGCAGAGACGTCTGGTGTCGAAGTAGTGAACCAACCCATCAGGGCGAAGAGTAAAGGAGGGGCCTGTCTCGATACAGCAGTACGCTCACACGGTCTTCTACTAGTCTCGACTTGGGAACGCCAAGTATCCAGCCGGTCTTCCTCCTCGACGATCTGAACATGATCGTTGGAGTGTAAAATAAACGCAAATCGACACAGTGCCAATGGCTTCACCGTCGCTGCAAACGTCGACGCCGGTCCATCTACACCCGCTCTCCCCAGACGAAGTTCCTCCGACACCAAGAGGTCGTCGACCGCGTGCACCCACTCAGGACGGTGTGAACGCGGAGAACGCATCTACATCGAAGCCGCAAAACACCTATTTCACGCTCAAAGCCCAGGCCGACAAGTTGGGCACCGATGCTGTCTCCAGCGGAGCAGCCCGTACTAGCACCGGGACTAGTGCCAGCACCAGCACCAGTACGAGCACACATGCGGGCAACGGTGCTCACCAGGCACGACCCCACTGGGACGGTAGCGTGCGTGGCTTTGGGAAAACAGAACGGCGGGATTCGTCGCTGGGTGGCGATCAGACCGTCCGTCGGAAATCTTCCGCCGCGTCCCTCTCAGGCTCCGCACTCTTGCAGAGATCCCCACGGCCTGCCTCAGCCCAGCCTCCCCGTTTCCTCGTCGCTCCCCCACACGATGCTGGCCACCTCGTTCCACCCAGCCCGACTGCATCCGCAGCGCGACTACGGCTGTCCTCCGAAGTCTTCTCACCCGCCGCGGCACAGGTCCTTGCACACAAATGGCACGAGTATTCGGACGAAGCAATCCAGTCTGCGATAGCGCGGCTGAGCACCGTCGAATCACCCTCTGACGCCGATCTCCATCCCTATCATACCGCCCTCCGCGTCCTGTCGTCTGCCTTCCACAGCTTATCGCGTGCTAGACTAGAACTCGAGGAGAATCGGAAGCTGTTGGAAGAGAAGCAGATGGCTGGGAAGCAGCGCGCGGAAACGTTGTTGCAGGAGTTTTCGCCTTCGGAACAAGAGATCGCACGGCGTGTCATACTGTCCATCTTCACGGATGACGATGAACGTCGCCATCGCGTCGAGCGTCAGGGGAGTCTTTCGGTGCGTGCTACGTCATTATAGTCAACTATCCTATGTTTTTTTGACATTACTTACCTGTAGTCTCTGAAGACGTCCCTCACTGAAGCGCTAGAGGACCATGTGCCACTAGGTCAGAACGTGTCAGTGGGTGAGAGTGGCACGTCATCAGCAACGATCTTCCTGCCATCTGCAAGCCATACGGCGCATGCCGAATCACAGCATGGAAATGTCATCACTAATGATACACCATCAGTCTCGGCCGCCGCCAAAGAAGTTCCAGTATCATCGCACAGCAATGCTCCGATTGATCATACCCACGATATCCATACGCATCTGCCCCGCCAGGATAGAGCCTCCATCGGTGAATGGATGGGAACTTGGCTGCATAGAGGCAAGTCCAAACAGCCACGTGGTCTGTCCACGTATTCCATCAAAGAAGAAGCGGCCAGCAAAGAATCATCACGAGATCCATCCCCTCATGCCAATTCTGAAGCCGTTTCAAGTAGCAATCAACGCGCCGGACGCCGCAAGCACGCCAAAAGCGTCTTTGAGACGCTCGGGATTACGATCTTGAACCCCGCCACGTTAGCGCCTGGCCCAGCCAAACAGCGCAAGACTGTCAAGGCAGTTCCGAGTCCGTCGTTGACGCTTCCGGCACAAGATGGACTTCCCTCGTCTGTGGCGTCGTCACCGATTATCGCGACCACATTACCATTACCCGCCCCATCGGCACCTCAGGTCGCGACCTCGCCGGACCCGCTGGACTCAAGAACGGAAACGTCCACGATGCAGTCCCCGTCGCTCGTGGACGACAAACACCTTCCTCAGGGTGCTTCGTTACGAGCTATCGCACATGCAACACGCGTCATGACCTCTGACCCCGGCAGTATTCTCGTCGATCAAGGCCGTGACGCGGGTCCGCTCGTCCGTCGACTTGCCCTCGACCTTGTCCAAACTGCACGCGATGAACATGTCATCTTTCGTGAGCTGCCAAAACCGAGGGAACGAAGGGAACGGAAAGAAGGGCGGGCGGAAGGCGGTCATCAAATCGTTGCACGAGCAACGCTAAGTCCTGTCGAAGGGGTTGCTGCCACCGAGTCCTTGTCGCGCGCTTTGAATGCCCAGGGCCAGGTCGTGCGCAAGTCGCGATCACGGACGGGCGGGCTTATCTCGGCTTCTCTGACGACGCCGATTCTGAACGCACTAATACCGCAGCCCCAGAGAAAGCCGACAGGCGGACACGAAGGCATTCCGAAGCCCAACGTGGAGGCCAACACTGCTCCTCCCCAACCCGTCGCCAACAAACCGGGCTCGGTCCCACTGGAGTCGATAATTCCGGCAACATCCAAACCCCCAACACACTATCTCTCGCGTAGGTACACCCCCCTGACGGCGCCCGACTTTCGCTTCACGATACCACTTCCGAACGCGGCGTCGCGGTTTAGCGTCTACCATGACGACGAAAGCAAGCAGCCACTCACGGATCGATTTGGGTTCATCTACGATGTATCGCAGTATGATGTGCTGTTGCTCACGAGGGCCAAGGAATGTGGGAACACGGCGCCCGCTTGTCTTACTGGGGTCAGGATCGCGGATCGAAAGGAGAGTAATTCGTGGTCGGACGAAGAAGCGGACGCGCCCAAGAGTATTATCCACGTGACCAAGGAATCATGTGGATGCGATGGACGGGGCTCGTCGCCTAACGTGGGTACGCCGGATGGGGCGAGCGGCAAGTCTGTGGTAGCATCGTCACCACTTGCCGAGAAAAATGGACCGTCGTCACAGAGATCGCATGATTCCTCTCCCGGACCCTCTCGTAGCAAACACCGCCAATCTACTTTGGTCGCTTCAGACGTGCTCTCATTAGGTCCCACTTCTGTACTTGCTGTTATTGCAAGTACGCCACGCCACGTCTGCGCCAACACAATCCGGCTATTGTTAGAGGACCTGACCAAAATTCATGATCAACGGCAGACAGCGACGCGGAAAGACTGGGACGTTTTTGTCAAGCAACGCAGTCGGGTCAAGGTAGGCGCCAAGTTGTCGTTGCCTGCAGCGACGACGACAACGTCTGTCGGGGGTGCCGCGGCGCTCCTCGGCCTTGGAACGGCGGATGAAGAGGAGGAGCTCGCGCATACAGAGGGCCTGATTGGCTTCGCTCAACTCGGTCTCTCCTCCAACCGCGATGAACGTGCGCAATTCGACAAGCTAATTCGCGGGGGTATCCCGCTCGTCTACCGGTCCAAGCTTTGGCTCGAATGCAGCGGGGGACTCGAAATGCGCGAGCCTGGTCTGTTTGGGGACTTATTGGTACAAGCGAACGAAGACGTGGGACAAGCGCTGGTGCGGAACGAGATCGAAAAAGACGTTGGACGGACGATGCCGTTGAACATTTTCTTTGGAGGGGATGGGGCGGGAGTGTTCAAACTTCGTCGGGTGTTGACGGCGTACAGTCGGTAAGCACGTGTAGTTGTTTCGCAGTGCTCTTCTCCACGCTCACGGTCATGTTCACTGTCCCCCGATCTTTTCTACGGCAGGCGCAACCCCGCCGTGGGTTACTGTCAAGGCATGAACCTCGTCACCTCTACCCTCCTCTTGGTCCACGCGGACGAAGAAGAAGCATTTTGGGTGCTCGCGGCCATCATCGAGCGGATCCTTCCCGACGACTTTTTCTCGCCGTTGCTCCTCCCTTCACGCGCGTGTCCGCTGGTGCTCTTAGACTACGTGCAAGAGCTACTTCCAAAGCTGCACATGCATTTGGTCGAGCTCGGTGTGGACCTCGCCGCGATCTGTTTTTCGTGGTTCTTGTCCCTGTTCACGGATTGTCTTCCCATCGAGGTACGTCCATTCCCATTCTCTTTTTGTGCATGTATCCTACGTGTATGTGCGTGCTCATGCATATGATTGCGGTAATCACAGACCCTCTTTCGCATCTGGGACGTCTTTCTCGTGGACGGGCTGGATGTCCTCTTCCGCATCGCTCTGGGGATCTTGAAGGGCAACGAACAAGAACTTGTCCAGTGCGAGTCGATCTCAGCGGTCTATGTCGCGTTGGAGAACTTGCCTACGCGAATGTGGCAGCCAGATAAGCTGTTACAGGTGTGTGTTTTTGGCGATATTGTCGTATATGTCAGGGCTCACCATCCCTCGTGCTACGCGTGTCCTTAGATGGAGCTCGAGTTGAGAGCGACGATGACCCACGTGGATCTGGTGCGACGCCGGGCGTTGCACGTTGACAAGTTACAACAGCTTATGCCTGGATCGTAACACGCTTTCGAGCCCTCGCACTTAATGCCGTGTTCGTCTGCAAGACCAAGATCATGTTAGCTGGACATTTTAGCTGGACATTCCTTTCCTCTCCTCTCCTTACTCACTCTGGACGATTATCATCACTCGCTCTCCTCGTTGGCCACTTATTGATAGAAGCAGATAAACATAAGCTACACGTAGATTTTTTTCTCTCTCCGCTTGTCGGAGACCTCTTGTGCTGCTAAGATTATCCTCTCGCGGCGGGTGATTTGTGTACTGTCTTCGTTGCCGACGAAAAAAGCATACCCAACGTTGTAGTACGATTTAATAGACAGACGAGTAGAAATCGAAAGCATTGTTGTTCCGACGTGGATCATTGATGCGTGCAGTCTCCGAATCTGGGCAACAAATTCGGCCGAGTCGAAAGTCAGAATGACTCGAACATCATGCAGGAGGGCAAATGAGTCCGTTCTGATGGGTAAACGTAGGGCCGAGGGTTCATACAATAGTGGAAGTGAAACGGACGTCCGTCAGCAGCTGTCGCGCTCAAACGTTCTGCTCAGTGTGTGTCAAAGGATCGCTCAAATGAATGAGTGCGGTTATCTATGTAGATAGGGCAAAGGGCCACCGCGCGCGCTTGTCTGGGCAACACTCGGCGCTCTCCTGGAAACATATGCAGTCTGTCAATCGAGTCCAATGAAGTAAGGGTCAAAACGGACGATGATGTTCCGAGTGATCTAGGCTACAGACATCTCATCAAATTGTGGAAGTCCCAAATAGGACACACTATGATGTCATGCTATAACAGCCAACATAAAGTCTCAGTTTCCGAATCACATGGGCACGCGTTCAAGTCATGTTACATTACAAATGAGCTTGCTTCTTCAATTCATCCTCATCTCAGAAACCACCGAGCCCGACGAATTTATTTACATGAATAAAGGAAAAAGGAACGTTCATTCAATCGCCAATCAGTTACTTGGAAGAGCCAGAAGACGTGTGCGTGCTTCCGCTGGGAGAAGTATACTGGGAGTGTCCATCGCCGCTGTTGTAGTATTTAGAGCCGTTGGCATTGCTGTAGTAGTAGCTCCCGTCGCTATCAAAGTCGCGTTACCTCGCGTGCCAATTGCACGACACAGTATTACGCACTTGTTAGAATAGTGATAGCCAGTTCCCGAACTGCCATAGTCGCGAGAGCACCAGTGGTTTCCCTGTCGTGTAGTCGTCGCGTCAACGCTTGATCCTGGTTGAAACGATCAACAGGTTATCGCTCACCTGACTGTTGGTGCCACTCCCAGTGTAGCTGTAGTCACTAGAGTTTCCACCCTTTGGCATGGTCAAAGTAAGTTATGAGGAAAGATAAGGTTTTAGAGAGGAGTCAATGGCAAGACGGCGCTGCCTGCTTTATAGCCCCTGATTGTTATTCATTGTTTTGGGCTCGCTAATGTAAGTATCGCGCACAGGCCAAACACGTGACTATCCCAACATGACCTCCGACTCTGACCTCTTGTCGAAAGCCACGACGACATGGGATTACTTTGCCGCCTGGGACCACAGATAATAACTTACCACTACTTCACTGAACTCATCCAAGCTCTCGTTCGAGCATCAACGCGGGAACTCCTCGTATATTTCACCTTTGAACCCACTCATGCACATTTAACCGGGGCAAATCACAGGGGCAAATCATTGTTCTTGCCCGGTACGATCATAATTTTGCAGTCATATCGTTCAAATGAATCGAACTTGTTCCTTGCGGTCAACAGGTTCGTTATATAGACATTTTGCTCCTTTTTTTTCAGCGGAGATCACAATATATCACACTGCGCACGTCTCCTCAGACTGCAGGTAACACATATTATTCGAGGGCCTCATCCGTGAGGCATAGAAGCTTGGACTGTACCGTTACAACGTGCCCCCTGCGCCGTCTAATATCCTACGAAGTCGGGTCACATAAATATCCCCAACGTGTGCTTATCCCTCGTCTTTCAAAACCTGCTTAGGTGAGTTCCATTTCTCGCGCGGTCAGTTTCGCTCTCTAGGTGCCTTATGTTATTGACACCGTATTGTGTATCTCAAAGTCAGCGTCAAACTACGTTATCACGTATATAAGGACCGAAGGAGCAATCGTCAATAGATATCGAAATTGTCGAAGAGTTGCAAAGTCATCCATCCACTTCACAGAATTGGAATCCGTTGTCTCTGACGGAAATGTGCTACAAGTCATCGTCAAACATGCCCAAGTTGAGGGAGATTCGTAATCCCTTCGCGTTCGCGTTTCATCTTCCTAAGAGCTCACCGCCGCTGACTATTCTCGTACTCGCAGACTACACGCAATAGGTCCTTCTTACTCCACTGGTTTTGTCACGCCAAACGTAGGCGTTTACGTGTCGGGTGTATGCGATTCAATATTGACATGCCTCATTCACGAGTTCTGCACACCTTGGCCTCGAGCTTCCCCACGTTGCCACGCACCATCCGCACTGAGCCCCATGTCCTCCGTACCCTGCCCATTCCGTCGGGAGTCTATCCTCGAAAAACCCTATCTTTTATCGCTTGTTGGGACACTAATCCGAACGCATCTCATATCAAGGGTCCGTGTAAATTGGTCTATCACACTGAACATTCTGCTTTCTATCCCCATGACCTCCAGTACTCTGATTCACGATCGGCTCATCATATTTCCGGTTCAAATTCCATACTGATCGATGCGGTCCTGAACCTTACGCGAAGGCTACAACCCAACGCCCTGATACCAGGCTATTGTGGGGCTACATCAATGTAATTACAGAGCCTAGCCCTGCAGGTACGAACTTGGCCGTTGGCCGTTAGATCAGACGTCGCCGGATACTGATATGTCATACATGCGAACTTCTCTTCGAACTTAACTTTGCCACCCCAGATGCTGGCCTGCATTTCCGAATCGATTACAAAACGTTGCGGATTCATCAGGTCTCATTGCCACCACTGTCCTACTTCCTGATTCAAAGTAACGTCATCGACCCTATCGGGATTCTACCCAGGGCAACGGCTTCAAACTCTGACGTCAGTAGGGTCATCTTTTACGACCGGATTAATTTGCACACTATGTCCATACGACGGGAACTGGTGAACATCACCCTCTCCACACTGCCTGTGATTATCCAACATCTCATTCACGCCACCACTTTCATTTCCGATGAGGCTACACGGACCAGCGCGCCACATAGATGGGTGGTTCTGCCATGGGCGTCACAATAGGACTACCAGGGGGTCTTCCTCGGAACTTATGGCCCTCCATTCCTCTCCTCTCTCTCGCGTTTTATGAGGTGTGCGGGGGCTCAACGCATGGGGCAACTGCGGGGCCGCTGGAAGACACGTGACAACCCAGCTGTATTTAAGCTTTCCCTTGACTGACTTACGTGCGGGTTCTCTCTTGTCACCACAACGTTCCCCCCTGGTTGCTCTGTCATGCACCCAAGGGCGTTTCCAACGACGTATTCGTCGGTTAGACATCATGTAGGGTTCACTCGCGTCAAGGCGCTCTCGTTTCTGACGGAGACGCGCATACACGTTTAGGAGCAACTCCCCCGCCTGTCCCATATGGCCTACCCAACGATCTACCACCCCAATGTCTCCGCCATCCAAACACTGGCAGGTCTTCAGGACGAAGTCAAGAAGCTCAGAGAGACCGAGCACGTCTTTCAGCGGCAGATCCAGCGATACCAGTCTGCCCTGGAGGAAGTCCAAACACTGCTCTACGCCAAAATAAACAAGGCCAACGAGATGCAAAACTTTTTAGCGCCCATCTCGAGGTTGCCCAATGAGATGCTGCTCGCGGTATTCGAAGAGGCGGTGGCGTGTCAGGATCCAGGTGCGGAACGTCGAGCCGAGTGCACCATCGCCAAGGTGTCTCGTCGATGGCGAGACCTCGCAATTCATTCTCCGCGCTTATGGCGGCGTGTGTGCATCACGCCACGCGTGACGCCGACCATGTTGGAGATGTACAAAACGAGAGGGTCGAGAGCGCTCGATATCGAGATATGGGGGTGGAAAGACAGGCGAGACTTTCAGCGCTTTGACACCGCGCTTGAAACGATCCTCGATTCGGCTAGTCGTTGGCGGAGCCTGTCGATTACCAGCGTCTGCGATACCCATCTCTCGCATCTTACTCTCAAGCTCTCTCATATCGGCCACTTTTCTGGACTGAAACACTTTACGTTTCGTGCGCTGCGTCCCGGGCAGACCTGTTCCGTCTCCTTTCTGATGGAAAGCGCCTCTACGACAACGACACAAGCTCCACCTCTTCCCCCCTGCACGCTCAAATCTCTCGATGCGGAGAATTTCATGTTGACGGGTGACCTGGGGAGCATACACGCGCGTGCAACGCAGAGTTTTTCTAAGCTGACGTCATTGACGTTGAGGCGGTACAGCAACGACGCGCGGTCGTTTCGGATCATGATTGATTTCAGCGCGTTTCGCGCGATGCTGGGTGCGATTCCTAGTTTGACGACGCTCGTGCTGCATGGGCAGCCGCTTCGTTTCCGCACCGATCCGGTGAGCGGCCTGCAAAGCCAAGACGGTGCACATGGGAGTGGGACAGTCACCCTTCCATATCTCCATACCCTTGTGCTCCATCCGGGCGTGCTAAAACCTCGATATCTCCAACACACCATCTCTGCTATCCATGCGCCCGCACTTCGGCATTTCGAGCTCGTCTTTCCGGATTCCAAGATTTCGGGGCAGAACATCATCGAGCGTTTGTTCGTAGATACGCCCCCTTCTTCGTCATCATGGTCGCCACACTACCCGTCCTCCCACGCCTCTTACGCATCGTCCTCATTGGTCCCGGAAGCACGCACGAGCAGACGACGTCCACGTTTCCCGCGCGTTGAAACTGTAGTCCTGCATAACGTGTCGAACGCAGGGACGGCTCTAGCGTTCATACATGCGTTTCCGTGCACGACGCAAGCGACACTCGGGGGCGTCGACGTTGGATTTTTCCCGCTCGTCTTGCGTGTCGGCATGGCAGTGGACACTGCAGGCTCGGTACCGGGATCAGGACTGGGACTGTCGATGGCTCTGTCCTGCGATACCAGCGCCAACGCCAACACCTCCCGCGTTCGCTTCGCAGCGTACTGGCGCCGACTCCGTACGCTCACCCTCCGGCAGCCTCGCCCGGAGACGCACCACATCCTTGCCGACTGGATACGGGGCGAGTACGATCGGGGACACGTGTTGCCGATGCTCGTCATCGAAGGATCGCTCGACCGGCCCGACGTCCAGGCCCTTGCGGCGCGTGCGCGGATGTATGCGCGGGTGGAGCTCCTGGGGATTCCGACATCAGCTTCGGTTCTGGCCGCTAGCGCGGCGGTGGTCGTTTAAGCGCGATCTCGTGGAGGTTTTTGATTTAAATTTTTGGTTATTCTTGTTCATGCACCCTCTCATTTGGGCCGGGCTTGTGGGTGATCGTGTACGCAATACCTCGTTGTTTGTATCCCTAGAATTTCTTGACGTTGACGTTGAAATTGGTGCGCATACTACGGCCATCATGGCGTGATGACAGTGATGGTTCGGTCACCTCGGACAGTGATCGGACTTGGCCAACTGCGGGTGTGGATGTGGATGTCAGGGGTATAGTCAACGACGATGATAGGGCCCAGGAACGGAGAGATGAGGAGAAAGTCGGCATCCAAAGCCTGCCATTGCGAACCGCGGAGGTTGTCGGAGCCGAACAAGCATCAGAAGGTTAGCACGCTCCGAGTTGTCGTGGATTATTTTGGGTGAGGATTCGCCAATCAGTGCGAACACGTCGTCGTCGTAACTCGTGGCAAGGATGTCTGCTCTCGGTCTGTCCGCGCCGCTGACTCAGACTAACTTATACCCTTGTCTGTAATAGGGCCGGATCAACTCGTTCGAGGCGTCACAACGACCGTATCATTCAACCTACTACACATGATGGTACTTACCGGCTGGAATCCGCGGCTCTGGTACTACATACAGTGTCAAGATGGTTATCACACGGTGGACCGTTGTAGTAAGTGTTGGTTCAGAATACATCTCGAACACTTCCAATGTTAACCACTGCTTCGTATACCCATGGACCATAGCATCTAACTTTAGGACCGGCCCGAGCCCGTCACTTCAGTCGACTCGTGACCGGTTGACCACGATAACTGACTAAACAAAGCATTTCTCAAGCAGATTCTCGCTCAGTGAAAAGTAAGAACGTGTCTCGCAGAAGGGTCACTGAACCGTTGATAGTAACGACCAGTTCAAGTCATCAGTGGAGTGGCTGGGGGGATGAGAAGACGATCATTTTTTACATATCAGAAGCAG
>JBBPLP010000285.1:0-30405 GCA_038089875.1 Fistulinella prunicolor
AAGAATTGTCAACTGCAGAGATCATCAAGCTTCAAAATGCACATTATCATACACTCGGTAGTCGAGCCCTCGTCCGGGCACGCTTACGGCTGTGGGACGCAGCGATCAACGATGCCAATTACTTTTCGCCTTTTCTACCTTTCTGTATGTTAGCACTAATCCACGTCTAGTTCATTGAAATCGAGCCTTCCACTATCGGTTATATTGCAAAGAGCCTGACCCTCGTCGGCCGGGGAAGAGGCTGGAAGGATACCGAGCCTGACATCGCTTTCCAGTATCTTCGTTCAGACGACGTCAACCTTCTTTTATTAACCAAGGTATGTATCTGCCGTATCATTAATGTTCTACTTCCCTTAAGCTACTTCATTGAGTTAGGCTGTCATCGTATTCATGGCTGGAGGATTCATCTCGCTCACTTCTGTTGTAACCTCGTTTACAAGTTTCCCATCGTCGATAATGACACATTGCTATATTATAATAGACTATTTTTTGTCGGTATCATATTTCACTGTTGCAACTTCACCCTTTATGTCCAGGCCCATTTTTAAATATGCAATCAGAGATTTATCTAATCTTACGGACGCTTGATCAGAGCGGGTCTGCGCCAAACAGCTGAGCCCGGGAATAGTACGATCATCCGACGTGACACCTGGTGAGCCATTCCAGATTTTTTCGTCATTGAAAAAGGCACTGGATCTCAAATTTAAGGATTGAAACGAAAATTCCGATGCAATCGGTCATGTAAGGCATCAAGCTTCAAGTTCAAAATGTTGCATGATTTTGCTTTATTTTCTGTCGCTCTCACGAATTCAGTTATTCAAGCCCCTCGTCTGTTTGGTTATCAAGAATCTCATCTCGTCTTCTCTTCCACTCTATCTTCCGGCTTCGTCAACTTCCATCTGCCCGTTTCGTAATCTACAATCGTATCCTTGGTTGCCTCTGCGGTTGTCCGATATTTCAGGTCATCGTCGTGGAAACAGTACTCAGCTAGACCACATTATGCGAACCTCGAATATTTACTCCAAATACCTAAGATACGGATCAGTCAGTATTGTACAGTCACGATTCAGCCATCAGAAACTCGAACTTATCAATGGGGGGTTGGCTTGCTCTCTGAGTTTTTCACAAATTCCCCTGATGGCTTCCTTTTTATCAAAAAAGAAATAAACGCTTTACTTATAGTACGTAGTGGTGACGTTGTCTTATTTGCCGTAATCTGGCACAGGCTCCCAGTGGCTGATTGGCATCCTTTTAAGCAAGTTGCTGGGCACAAAGTGCGACGGCAATTTCGGAGATGCCGTGCCAACTCACTTGAGATTTCCGTAGGACGTGGCAGCACGAGATTGATGTCCTCAGAGGCTCAGCGCACTTCCGTTTCTATGCATCTCGCGGAGGGAACTTGCATGCAACCACATGCAAGTAAGCCGGATTTCATCAAAGAAGGCGGAACATTTTGACTCTATATGGCGAATGGATTACCTGATGGCTAACGTCCGCTGTCAGGTGACGGTGACTAAGATCCGGATGGTTGCATGACCGTTGCCACCTCCCCATAGTCGCATCTAACGCGTCGGATCCGTGACCCCAGTCAATCTATGCAATCGTCAGTTTAGAACTCGCCAATGATGTAGAAACCTGATATTTTGGAACTCGTGATAGCCCGGGAGCCGCCTCACATCACCAATTCTTCGGATGGTCTTCTGCCATCCTGGAAAGTTTGTTCGAAGCTAGTCACTATATTTCCCGAGTTCACTGCCACCTCGTATTCGAACCAAAACGACATCTCTTGGCTTTGTGACCGTGTCCTCACCCGAGGAACCGGTAATTTCTTTCGCCCGACAGCATGGCGAGTTGTAGTAGATCACCCCCGCCGGGTAGGTCGCTGACGTACATGCCAGCGGAAGGCACTGGATTTTCCCAGGCTAAATGGGTTCGTGTCTTGCCTGCTGTTGGTCACGATCCCAACTTATTGCCCATCGCAGGGATCGTTATGTGGAACTTCACAACGTGCCCAAAAGGTCTTCGGTCGCGTGAAACCCTGCCACAGCGCTGGCGACCTGGAATGAATATATAATGGCCCTGATCCCGTACACGCTAAGATTCCATTCCCATTTTTACATCTTCTCTTCGCTTCACCTTGCACCATGCGGTCGAGTTCTGCGCTGCTACTTCTCAGTGCAGTTTTATATACGGCCCAAACTACTCTTGCTCTCGGCTCGTCTTGTTCAGCTCCTCTAGGCAGTGGCACGGCATCACCATCTGATCCATATTGGCTCGAGACAATCCATCACCAGGGAACATCACCGTTCAATCCTAACCCAAGTTCATATCAGGTTTTTCGCAATGTTCAAGACTTTGGTGCCACGGGCGATGGTGTTACTGACGATACGGCCGCGATTAAGTTGGTTCTCGATTGTATTGAAAGTGCTCTCATTGATTTTCTTGTTCGTAGCTCAGCTATGTCTTCTGGCGCTCGTTGCGGTGGGGGCTCCTGTGCATCATCGACGTATGAAGTCTTCTTCTGTCCACGCTTTGCGACTGATTCGGAGCCTCTAGTGTTTCTCCGGCAATCGTGTATTTCCCCCAAGGGTAAATCCATCAGATTTACTTGGTGCATACGTCCTGTTGACCTCTGACTAGGACTTATTTGGTCTCGTCGGCTATCAATACCTATTACTACACCCAAATGATCGGAGATGCCAAGAATCCTCCAACTCTTCTCGCGAGCTCGAACTTCAGCGGATTCGCAGTTATTGGTCAGTCTTTTCGGATCCCATCACTAAATCGGATCTAAAGCGAATCAGACGCCGACCCTTACATTCCAAATGGCTGGGGGGCTCAGTGGTTCACTAATCAAAATAACTTGTGCGGGTTGTTGATTGCCTTTTGTTGCTCATGGTCTGAGATTTGCCATGCGCAGCTTCCGTTCTGTACGGAACTTGATTATTGATTTGAGGAACATTCCTTCCGGGAATTCAGCGATTGGTTTACATTGGCAAGTGGCTCAGGCGACTTCGTTGATCAATGTCGTGGTCGAAATGTCCACTGCTTCTGGAACTAATCATCAAGGTGAGGAGAGGGAGGTATCTCTTGGAATGATCTAATTCTATTCGACAGGAATGTTCATGGAGAATGGAAGGTGCGGCGTTCGTTGTGAATTTTCAATTTATGCTCAACCGCTTTCATCTCTCTAGCGGGGGTTTCATGGGAGGTGGGTAATCGTGACGATGTACGATATAACGCTCACATTTTTGCAGACATTGTCTTTAATGGAGGTAATGAGCAATTCTCCGTGGCCGGAATATAATCAGGAGAACGTATTTTCATTCAGGAAAGATCGGTATTGAAGTCGGAAGCCAGCAATTTACGGTTCGCAACCTTACCGTTAATAAGGCTAATATTGGTGAGTCGAGACCATCTATATATGTAGATTGATGCTAACCGTGGCTTCCAAGCTGTATCGGGTATCTGGAATTGGGGTCAGTTGCTTCACTCACCATCAACGGGACCTTTCTGATATCTATATCTATCAGGGTTCACGTTCCAAGGCGTTACTATCAACAACTGCCAGGTAAGTAAATCTGAGGTTCCTGCGCTTTGGGGGAGACTGTTCCTGATTGTCACTCACAGATTGGCTTTGACTTGACTGTTGGCGGAAGCACAGAAGCAAGTCAGGTGAAGTAACATCGCGAGGACATCTTTTTTTCCGTTATTCACCAGACTTATCCAGGCCGTTGGTTCTGAGGCCATCATCGATGCAGTCGTCACCAACACACCCGTGTTTGTTCAGTCCTCTGTTGCCAGCAACGGCACTCTTCCTTACTCCCTGACCCTCAACAATATCAAGTTAACGAACGTTCCAAAAGCGGTAGGCGTCGCTAATGGAGCTACGGTTCTCGCGGGAGGTACTACAACAATCGCATCGTGGGGCCAAGGACACGTGTACTCAGGAACCGACGGTCAGAAGACCTGGGTACAAAACAATATCGTTTCAGGGGACAAGCCTTCAGTGCTCCTTGACAGCTCTGGCAGAATCTTCGGAAAGGCACATCCCCAATACGCAAACTATGCAACAAGCCAGTTCGTCAGCGTCAAGAGTCAAGGCGCGAAGGGTGACGGCAAGTCAGATGACACTGCTGCTATTCAAAATGTCTTTGACCATGTATGAGTTTGTACCTGTTGTCATCGAAATTGCTACCCTTACACGTCTGTCTCACAGTACGCTGGATGCAAAATCATTTTTTTCGACGCGGGTATATACTACGTCACGGACACGATCGCCATTCCCGCGGGAACCCAGATAGTTGGGGAGGCATGGTCTGTCATTCTCGGAGGAGGCAGCAATTTCCAGTCTCAGACCAACCCGCGCGTTGTCGTGCAAGCAGGCACTCCTGGATCCCAGGGTGTCCTGGAAATCAGCGACATTGTCTTCTCCACAGCTGGTCCTGGTGAGTAGAATGGCATATGATGTGAGGGGCGATCTCAGTCCCCTTCAGCTCCTGGGGCGATCCTGCTTGAATGGAATGTTCACGATCCCTCTGGTCAACAAGGTGCTGCTGGCCTCTGGGATAGTCATCTTCGGTGAGTTGTTTATGCTACTACGAGATATTCGACTCACTCTTGGTCGGCAGGCTCGGAGGAGGTCTGTATGCTACTTCTTTGATGTGGACCAGGTCCTAATGGTGTGGATATAGCTGTGGGTACAAACCTGCAAGAAGCGAACTGTCCGTCCGGTTCCGTCAATGCGGCATGTCAGGCTGCCTTCTTGGGCATCCATCTAACTTCTGGATCTAGCGCTTACTTTGAGGTACGTGCTATCCATTTGTTCACCCCTACTTCACTTGTTCATTGAATGATTAGGGAACCTGGGTATGGACTGCAGATCATGATCTAGACTCCACTGGCTCTCCTCAAACCTCGATTTTCACTGGCCGTGGTGTCCTTTCAGAATCCACGGGTCCTGTTTGGCTCATTGGAACTTGTGAGTTGATCGTACCTTTGTTCTTCCTGGTCCTGACAATCTTAATTCCCGCAGCTTGTAAGTGACTCTGTCGTATTTGTACACACAATCTTGACGATATGCATCACCGTGCCAGCTGAACATGCGGCCCTCTACCAGTACAACCTAGCGAACGCTCAAAACCATTACATCGGATTTGCCCAGACAGAGACTGTAAGCGGATCCCTTTATAATTTCTCATGAACTCTAGTTGACATCACTGTTTCAGCCTTACTATCAACCAGTTCCTGCTGCTCCTGCGCCATATAGTTCCTCTTCCACGTACCATGACCCTACTTTTTCAGGTAGTATCAATACTGCATGGGGTATGTACGTGCAATCCTCTTCCAGTATTCTGCTCTTCGGTGAGTAGATAGTGCTGCGCAGCGTTCTTGGTTTACGACTGACCACGTTCGCGCAGGTGGTGGCTTCTACAACTTTTACCAAGTGAGGTTCCATTCGGGAAACCTCGATCTCACTGTGCTTACCGGACGCTGTTGATTTGGTAGAACTACAAGCAGAGCTGCCTCACCTCCAACACGTGCCAAACTCAAATCTTCAACATCGGTTCCTCATCGAGCATGACGGTCTACAGCTTGTCAACGGTCGGTTCGACGTACCAGCTCAGCGTGGGTCAAAACGGCGTCATACATCAGAGCGACAACCCGGACGGGTTCCAAAGCACGCTGACCGCCTGGAGTACATGAATACGCTGATAGCGGAGCACATTGTAATATACCCTGTTTGTCTTCGACTCGCTCTTTCCAGCCCAAGTCTTTATTTCCGTCCTCTATACCCCCGCTCCGTTCCCAATGTACCATCTAAATTAAAGGACAATGTGATAAAGGCATGCTGACGATGCACAGTTCGTCAGTTTCTTCTCTCCGTTGCACTGTGCAGCGTGTCATTGATAAGTACATCACCAACCGTAATCAGTGCGTATCGAAAAGATTTGAGCTGACTGAAAGGAAAAGAGCACTTCTCGCATTTCGAAATCGATGGCCCTCAGGTAATAGATGCATTTACATTCTCAGCAGACAGCAGGTATCTTTTCGTGAGCGGTTACTGTGAAGCAATTCAGGTGTGGCTAGTGAAGCTTAAAGGACGGACAGCAAATGGCGCCAATGGAAGGAGAAGATGTCCATTCACTGGCCATCTCCAACGATTCCGAGTGCCAGATCGCGGTAGGAACGCTGAGCCTGGGACGGGGTGTTCCTTTGGATACATACAAACGGATCTATATACACATTCGAAGACAATTACGTACAGAAAGGATATCGATTCTCACCTGAGACTCGAACCTTGGCCGCCAGTCGGCGACGCGACTCGTGACAGCGTCGGCCAGCGGCACATATGGCCACCACCTATGACGTCGCAACTCGCCAATAAGTGGTCGGTCCACCCTTATAATTCTCTCCTGAATTCTAGTTGACGTTATTCCCTCTTTCAGCCTTCCTACTATCAACCGGTTCCTGCTGCTCCTGCGCCATACAGTCCCTCTTCCACGTACCATAATCCTACCTTTTCAGGCAGTCTCAACGCTGCATGGGGATGTACGTGAAAATCTCTTCCAGTGTTCTGCTCTTCGGTGAGTAAGTAATTCTTGGTTATGCGACTGGCCACATTTGTGCAGGTGGTGGCTTTTGCAACTTTTATCGAGTGTGTCCATTCGTGCAACTCGGAATCCCGGATTTCTGAAGCGCGAATTATTGGCCGTGTCCGCGTTAAGGTTCGTGGTACTGGATTGGCGTATTCGCAAAAGGATGTATCCAGGCTTAGCGAGAAAGCGCCGAAAACATAACATATAAGGCGTGTGCGACACAACCTATATTAGTCACGAAGCACAATGCGATGAAGACAGCATACAACTGGCATGCACAGCCTGTTGGTTACTCTCTCCACCGCTCTGCCACATTGTGTCGCTAATGGACCCGTCGTCAACCGCGATCGGTGGGTACTGAAAAAATATAGTTTGGCTGAGCTGACGAAGGAAAAGAGCACTTCCTGCATGTCGAGATCGATAGTCCTGGGGCAATACAGGCGTTCGCATTCTCAGCGAACGGCAAGTATCTTGTCGTGAGCAGCTACTATGGGCAGATTCAAGTATTCCAAGTGAAAGACGGAAGGCAAATAGCAAAAATGGAGGGAAGGAATGTCCATTCCCTCGCTGTCTCCAACGATGGAAGATGGATCGCGGCTGGGTCACCCTGGAGGGGAGCGCTGGTGTGGGACGCAAACACATACAAAGAAGTCTTCACGCTCTTGGGCAATGACGTAGTCGATTTCTCACCCGATTCGACGCGACTCGTCACAGCGACAAATGACAGAGTCTCCATCTGGGACTTCGCAGCTCAAAAGGAAGTGGTTGGTCCACTTCGCCACTACTACAATGTGTTAGGAGCGAAATTCTCGCCGCAGGGCGACCGAATCGCAACCGTCACTCAACATTCCGCGCGAGTCTACGACAGTAACGATGGCAGCCTGCTCATCGACATCCGAGTCAGAGCAACCCCGTCGCACAACCGTGGTCTTCTCTGGTCACACAACCATCTCTTCATCGTGTCTGACGGAAAAATCAAACAATTCGACCCGTCTACTGGTTCATCAGTCTCGGAGTGGCCAGTGCCAGGTACCAACTCTTCATCTTGTATTATCCTGTCGCAGCATGGAGAGTTCATCGCATGCTCTTCAAACCGTACCGTCACATTTTGGGACACGTCGGAACACGTCCAGATTGATGCTATCCAACATGCTCAACACATATCCTCAATTGCGTTCTCTCCAGATGGCCGATTTCTCGCAATTGGTGGAGAGAGCGGGAAAATTGCCATCCACAGTATATCGAAATTCACTGTGAGCGGCATTGTATATTGCTGAGTTATATATATGTGACTTGCCACAGGACTTAATCGCACTGCCTCGTCTACACACATTCCGAAACCCAGTGATCCTAATCCACGAGACTGCTCTTTATTCGTGGAATGACGACCAACTCGCGGACGCGGACGCGTTGTTGACTGCAACAATATCTTTGCCCGAAAATACACACCATGCACTCGCTAGTCGAGCTCTCGTTCGAACGCGCTTGCAACAGTGGGACGCAGCGATCGATGATGCAAACCAGGTTTCACCTCTTCTACATACCCATATCTCGACGCTAATTCATGCCTAGTCCATCGAAATCGAACCATCCGCCATTGGCTACATTGCAAAGAGTGCAGCTCTCGTCGGCAAGGGGGACACGGTGGAGGGATACCGGGCGTGTGACATTGCGTTCCACCATCACCATTCAACTGACATCGATTTTCTCTTATTAATAAAGGTGTGTATCCAATGCACCATTGCCTGATTGCTCTTTAGCTTCTTGATCGAGTTAGGCTGTCATTGTGTTCATGGCTGGGGAGTATGATGATGGAATATCGCGCTTAGACGACCTTATCGTTACGGTGCCACTCAATTCAATATGCTATGCGGTTCAGGTATATATATAACGTGCTATCAATCCACGACATTGTTGTTGATACATCCAGCAGGCATATATGTACATTCTTCTTGGGAACTCGCGCATGGAGTGCGGCGACTACACGGGTGCAATAGCATCATTTGAACGCGCACGATCCCGGGCACACCCTCACGAGAGTCGATCCCTCTTGGTGATCTCGTTGGTAAGCTTGCAGCCAAGTATCCGACGAACATCTCACGATCGGACCATCTCTTTGACAGATATCTGGCTGGAAGTTTGATCATCTGGAAATCACGATCCAACAACATTTCTGCGAGGCGCTGTATGCTGCAGGTCGAACGGAGGAGGGACGAGAGTCTCTGATCGAGATGTTAGATACTTTTGAAAAAGAAATCTGTATGAGCAAACGTATCACCAAATGGATTTGTGGTGAGTTAGTGGTTCACTAGATTGGTTATCACGCATTCAAACGCTCCCCAGATTTCACCTACCAATGTCTATCCGTAGATACAGAACTGACAGGCCAAAACCTTTTGTCACTGTCGCCCACACGGCTCTTGAAAGAGTGGGTACAATCAACTTTGGCGAGCAGTGCGTGGCGAGACGTCTTGGTTGCAGCCATTGCGGTGAGCACTCCCTTACAGTTTTTAAGACTCTTGAACCTGATGTCCCTGGATTTGAGTTCTCGGCTCCAAGGTCCACAATCTATCGGGCCATATGTGAACGTCTCGAAATGACCGACCACGTGATGGACGCTATTGAGTGTTTGCGGGAAATGATAAAAGAGTTGGGTGTAAGAACAGATGCACCTGACGAGCAGATGCAATGGATTCTTGGTGAGGAGTTGTCCATATGATCCAGCTGGTCTTTGTTCTAACGTTCTCTTAGATTTCAAGGAGCGCTGCGTCGAAAAGCTGACGCGCTTCGGAGATGTGGCAGCGGATGCCGAACAATACGACAATGCAATTACCCAATATTCGACAGCACTATCCCTCAACCCCATAGTTCCATGCGACATTCTCATCAAGCGAAGCAAGATACATATGGCAGAAAAGTCATGGGCGGAAGCTTTGGAGGATATAAATCAGGTACGCCGTTTCAGTTCTGTAGTAAATCTATTGTACTGGACGCGGAATTGCTAGGTGGTGATGCTCGATCCGTTGTCTTCATTCGGCTTCCATGGCATATTGATGGAGTGGGCAAACGTAGAATTAATAGATGGGTCATGGAGGAGCGTTTTGTCAACTACCAGCGGTGTGAGTATATCTCTCCGTACACATGCATTATGATGTTAACATATATAGTTCAAAGCACCGAGGTTTGCAATTTATCGGGCCTTGTGTGAACGTCTCGAAATAGTGGATCGCATAATGGATGTGGCCGAGTGTTTCTGTGAAATGGTTTGTGAATTGGCAGAAGAGCTTAAGGGCGACCAGGAAAAATGGATTCTCGGTGAGTAACTTCGCCTAAGTATCACAGCGGATACTTATATGATCTCTCTCTCTCTCTCTGAATCAGACTTCAAATCCCGTTGCTGCGGGAAGTTGGAGGACCTCGGGGACACCACGATGGATGTTCATCAATATGCCGAGGCTATCTCTGTGTATTCAACTGCACTTTCCATGAATCCTACTGGCTCCATCCTATTTACCAAGCGAAGTCTGGCCCGAGCGGCCATGGATCTGTGGGAAGGTGCGCTAAGCGATGCAAATGAAGTACCACATCTTATTCTCATACAATTCCTCCTTACTGATGGGAAACTATCAGGTAATCAAACTTGATCCATTTTCTTTCTTGGGTTATGAGAGGAAGCATACAGCTTTATGTGGTGCCGGACGTTACGTCGATGCAATAGACACGCTGGAAACAATGCACTCGAAGTTGTCACGGTCATCCGATCCAGAGATTCGTGGTGAGTTTGACGACATCCCGTTGATACTTGTCTAATGATCTTGTAGATCGCTCTCGCCGCTACATCCGGCCCGAAGAGACGAGAGTAGCGATTCGGATGGCCATCGAGAATTTCATTCGTGAATTCCCGGCAGTGCTCATCAACACCGATTCTGGTCGCCTACTGGACAAGTCTGGACAAGCGTCCTCTTTCACATCGCAGCCCATCTTTGCGGAGTTGGTCTCCTCTATGATCACAGACATCGATCATGCGCGCATCGAGAAAGAAGTCACAGAATACTATCGTTATGCCACGTTTTCACACAGGTGGGAAGACAACGAACCCCTGTTCGAAAAGGTCATCCGTATCGTGGTGTATGACCTAGAAGAATCTCTCACTCACGACAAGCTGTTAACATTCTGCAAGATTGTGCGGGACGCTGGGTTCCATTGGGCGTGGAGCGATACGTGCTGCATAAACAAAGCAGACCATCATGTACTCCAGGAAGCCCTTGTTCTCATGTTCAAGTGGTATGAAGGCTCTGCCCTGACGGTCGTCCTTCTGCGTGGTGTTCATTCTCCATCGCAACGCGGTGATCTTGTGAGGAGCATTTGGAACAGTCGGGCCTGGACACTCCAGGAATACCATGCCTCGAAAGTGGTTCGGTTCTATAACGAGGACTGGACTCCATACTTGAATGTCGACATTCCAAATCACAAGGAATCGCCTCAAATAACCTCGGAGATGGAGGAGGCAATAGGCATATCGACACGTGCTTTGACAGCGCTTCATCCAGGCTTAAATGATATCCGGGAAAAGCTTCGTCTGGCTTCAACACGGGAAACAACACGAGTGGAGGATGCAGCCTACTCTTTATTTGGGATATTCTCAATATCCCTGCCAATCGCGTATGGTGAGGGAGATAAGGCACTCGGGAAGCTCTTGGCGCAACTCCTCATGAGTTCAGGAGATGCGAGCATCCTCGCTTGGTCAGGGAGGTCTGGAAGTTTCAACAGTTGCCTTCCTACCAACATCACTGTTTTCACCCAGCTGCAGACAACACACATTCCCCCGGCTATCCGTGGTACCGAATTGGATACTGTCACTGCGAGATTATTGGCCTCTTCCCTCAACCGGACGTTGGTGGTGAAGTTATATGACCAACTGAAGGAGCTCCCCACACCGTTCTTCGTAGGACAGCGAATGAAGCTTCCGTGCATTGCTTTCAAGCTCGGGCCAGTATCCACTCGGGAAGGGTCGGAGGGTGTTTTCCGTGCGCAGACAACGGCACTAGGGATCGTGGAGATCACGACCGAGGAGGATCTATCCCGGCTGGGTTCTTTATACCTCATTCACCCCTGGCTCGACTTGTTACTCGACCGACACCCCGTCGGAGGAATTACAGAGACAATAGCCGAGGAGAATACAGAAAGCAATTCTTCCTGGACAGGCGAGTCATCGCCGTTGCCTGACACGTCCAATATCGTATCGGCAGCACCGCAGACACGAGCGGCGCGGTTTATCT
Organism: Fistulinella prunicolor; assembly: GCA_038089875.1. NCBI lineage: Eukaryota > Fungi > Basidiomycota > Agaricomycetes > Boletales > Boletaceae > Fistulinella > Fistulinella prunicolor. Next base: position 11,879 of record JBBPLP010000285.1, read on the forward strand.
CTCGCCTCGGCTGGTCATTCGGTGGACGACCCGACTCGACCATAGGAGATGTAGGGTCTCTCCGTCCCTCTTCGTCGGTAACACAGACAGAGGGGCAGCTGGAAGCCATCCGACTGGTCGCTCGACTGAGACAACCATTTGGTGCCCTGCTGTTGGCGCCGACCGGTCAAAACGTGGCGGAATACAGGAGGGTTGCTACGGAGAGCCTGATCACGGTGCAGGTAGAGGAGATCACGTCGACAACGTTGAATAAGCTCGTGAATAGCGTGCGTGTTCTGGACGTCCTTTGATGATACACGACGGTTACATCTTACCCACATGAATCTTACATACAATGTTCCCTCACGTTGCTTTCAAATGTCTTGGTCAATGCTAATACCACGCGCTTGCCCCGCGATCGTTTGTTATCATGCCTTTCATCATCTTATTCATGGGTTCATTTTTGTCATAACCTCGTTTACGAGTGTCCTATCGTTGATACTGCCAGTGACACAATATGTAATAGATTTTTTTTGTCAGTTTATGTTTGTTTTACCGTTGCGATCGAACGATTGAACTCTTAGCGCCGCGATCCAACAGCCAACTTTAAGCTCGATTTCCGGGTCTAATATGAACGCAATCGGAGGTTCATCTGATCTTATGGACGCTTGAGCAAATCGTTGAACTCGGAAAAGGTATGATCATCCGATATCTGCGCTGGACCTCACTTCCTCACCCAGTGGTGAGCCATTCCGGGTCGTTGAAAGATGCATCGGACACGACATTTTTGTGTCATGCGAGGTATGACCATACCAAAGTCGAAGTTTGCCATGACTTACTTTATTTTCTATCGCTCGCACACAAATTCAGTTATTCAAGCCCTATCGTATAGTTGTCTTATCTATTCGGTCATCGAGACTCTCATCTGGTCTCTTCTTCTGCTCTATCCACCGGACTCGTCAACCATCCGCGCGATTCGTAGTCTGCAAACGTGTCCTTGGTGGTCTCCTCGATCGTCCGATATTTCAGGCCAAGTATGCGCTCCGCTTTCGACGCATCGTAGACGACCAGATGCTTGGCGGTCTTTCCCGCACCTCGAACGCCGACCGGCAGCGTGGTCGTGAGCTTGGGTGGCAGGTTCAAGTCGTTGGCCGCATCGACTGAAAGAAGGAAACGTAGATTAGGTGCGATCATTCAAGATTTGCCTCCATTGCTTTCGAATCTCCGGTACTCACTAAGGTCTTGCCATTTCCATAACCCTGTTTGGATTGGATCAGCTTCCTTCAGCCAAAAGTAGTGCAGTAGACTTACCTGCACTGACGATGATGCGCTCGCCGCCAGCCTCTTCTTTCTCAAGAGCGAGCACGTGTGCTTCGGCGAGGTCGCGTACGTCGATCCAGCAGGAGCCTGTGTTAGCAAGGAACTGGTTTCCCGCTGCGTTGGAAGTTGTACTGTCTGCGACATAATTGTAGAACATTGCCGCAGAGGTATTGAGAGAAGCAGGCGTGGCGACTGCATGGAGGGCCGGCTATTGTCGTAAACACAGTCAGCTAGTCCACGTTATACGAACGTCGAGCATTTACTCCGAATACCTGAGAGACGCGATAGTCAGTATCGTACGTGTGGACTCAGTCGCCGCAAATTCAAACTTACGAATGGCGGGTTGAGTACTACCAGATCCCAGTTGATGTCAGACTTGTTTTCTGGGTTGTTCACAAATTCCCAAGCAGCTGCGTCACTCGTCCATTGGCAGCCATTCAGTCTGAAACTAAATAAGAAATGCTGCTTACATCTTTCTGCAAGTGTCTTCGATGCCCTGTATTTAGCAAAGTTGGGGGCTTCGTTTCTCCTTCCTTCGTCTTCGTATTTCTTGAGGATCTCGAGGGACTGGTTGTTCCAGTCAACCTCTGTGAGCGTCACCGGATTCAGGCCTTCACGGACAATGGCCGCGACGGAAGAAGTGATCACCACGCGTTTGACTTTGGTTGATCTGCCAAGTCATTGAGCATGAACGTTCTCCGGGAAAATCTGGGTGCTAAAATGAGCATCGACGCACCTATCCTTGAGAATGCTCCTTAGTATTCCGACTGTACCGTCGACGGCTGGGCGGATCAGTTCTGACGGAAGTCGATTAGTGATGTATGTGCATTCCTCTCAATGGAAACTCGCCATCAGGATCGTCGGCATTCATATGGAAAGGCGAGGCTGTGTGTTCGATGGAATCTACGCCTCTGACGGCCTCGTCGAATGCCCCATCCTAACCGGCGAGTAAGGGGACACGACAGTGATGACGAACGCGCACATGACCTCACCTGAGCAATATCCTCCACGACGACGACCTCGAATCGTCCATCAGCGTGATGGCGTGCGAACAGCTTCTCGAGGAAAGCGCCCTTGGCGATGGACCTTGCGGTGCCGCGCACGGCGTACCCTCTGTTGAGCAGGTTCTGAACGAGCCACGTCGCAATGTATCCTGTCGCGCCTGATACGAGGACTTTGGCAGGTGGCAAGACGGCGGGCATGATGCTGGACGGTCGATCTCTAGGAGTTGTGGGCCAGGCGCGATCTTTGAGGTGCGATAACACTTTCAAGTGGCGTTTCTCTCATGTCGAACTATTTATACCACACCTTTGATAGGACAGGGCCGATTGAAACTGAGAAGTCGAGGTCTTCTCTAAGAATTGGGCGACCGCGCCGAGCGAAGTACGTGTCAAAACAACCTCGATGAGTCCGGCTAGGGAGGCTGTGGTCCGCTTCGCTGCGCTCACGCCAGTGTGTATCAGGAAATATGATCATAAATCTCTCGTGCTAAGTAGGTTTTTTCCGGTCAACCATCATTGGTAAGTGAATAACGAGAATATATCCTCAGAATATCGTCAAAAGTTTCCTCACGGCCTCGGGCTTCCGGTATAACCATGATTCTTGTCGTTGACAACCTGAGTGATGCCGTGACACTATGGACAGTCTTTTCGTCATTGCGGAAGGGTATCAGATGCACCGAGGATCATCAGAACGATTGAAACCATTACTAGTTCGTTGTCTTGCTTGACCACATTGTATCCCACATCATGGGCTAATCCATAAGGAATTTTCACATACCGCGATCTTATAGTAAGACGCAGGAGGAAACATTTCGATTGACCGTAGCGCTGCTGGGCTACTATCACAAATTATGAAGTAGTAAGATGGCCGCTGAAGAGAGCTAGCTGACCTAAACGAGGCGAAGTGGCCGGAGGAATACGATGATGAAACCACCAGCTACTGTCCCAGAACCCTCACCACCGCTCCTTGGCCAACCTCAGCACCCAACTTTGGATACTCGATAGACGATCCTTGAAAGTTCTCAACGTAATGTGGATCAGCTCTAACGGAAAATGAAATAATGTGTCTTGGAGACCCCATTATGGTCGACCACATTCTCTTGGAAAGACCAGAGTGTACATTCAATGACATCCATATCTTTGATCGCCTTGTCGAATACCACGTCCTACTACCAAATGAGAGGTCGCAAAATGGAAGAGGAGGAATAAAAATCAGTATTAATGATGCCCTCGAATGGGCCATCACTGAGATAGGGAGGAAACAGCTTTTCGAGGTAAGTGTCCTTGGGCATTGGTGGCGAATTACGTCACGCCGCACGGGTAATCGTCAGTCAGCCAGACCGCAGGACTCTTGTGGTTTGTATGCCGTCCCTACACAAGCGTGATCGAACAGAAACCGCCAGTTCAGTTGTACGTGGGACCCGACGAGTTCGAGTCTGTTGCAATACCACTTGACGGCTGTAACTGACCATCTCGTCAGCCTGTGAACAGTGGCCGAAAAGTAAACTACGTCTGACCTTGGTATCGTGTGACAGGATAAGAGGGTTCTCCATGGACCCGTCTGTCAAGCAGGACGAAGTATGACGAACCATGAGACGAGCTTGTTGGTTTCGGAATGATCGTTCGGATCCATGTCTTTGCAGCGTATTGAATGGTAGAACGGTTGCTCGTCGGAGACACAACCAAGCCGGGGATCGCCCGGGAAAGCCCCGAAAACATGCGGTGATGGAACGCGATTGCAGCTCTATATTAAGGCAGGACAACGCGCCCCACAAGCTCGTTCTTCTCTTGATTGCTCTGCTACATTGGACCGCCGTTGAGCACACCATCAGCGATGGCCAGTGCGTACTTGGTGAAAAGTTGGAGTTGACGATGCTGACCACTGGAAAAGACAGTGCCTCACATATCGACATCGATGGCGGTGGCAAAATACGGGCACTGGCATTCTCAGCAAATGGCGCATACCTCGTGAGCGGCGATGACGAGGGGGTTCAAGTATGGCGAGTAGAAGACAAGAAAAAAATGGCAGCAATGAAGGCGGAGAACGTCCGGTCGGTCGCTGTCTCAAAGGATGGCAGATTCATCGCAGCAGGGACATTCCGAAACGGCGTGTTCGTATGGGACGCAAACACATACAAACCGGTCTGTAGGTTCGGAGACGACGACTTCATCAAGGGCGTTGATTTCTCGCCGGACTCGACTCGACTCGTCACCGCGACGCATACCCGTGGTACGGTCTCCATATGGAACGTCCAAACTGGCCAACGAGCGGTCGGTCCTCTCCGCCACTGGTATTCAGTGAGAGCAGCGAAATTCTCGCCGCAAGGCGATCGAATCGCCACCGCCACTGAAAGATCTGTTCGAGTCTACGACAGCCACGAGGATCGCGTCCTCGTGGACATCCCAGTGAAAGTAACCCCGTTGAATAACCATGGTCTTCTCTGGTCAAACGATCACCTCTTCATCGTATCTGACGATAAAATCAAGAAAATCGACGCATCCACCGGGTCAGCAGTTTCAGATTGGCCAGTATCCGGTATCAACGATCTATCGTGCATTACCCTGTTGAACCATGGGGAGTTTATCGCATGCTCTACGAACTCGACCATCACGTTTTGCCATACGTCGAGACAAGTCCAGCTCGATGTCATCCAACACGCTCAAGACATACGTTCCATCGCGCTCTCTCCAGACGATCATTTTCTCGCGTTTGGCGGAGGGGACGGGAAAATCACTATCAAGAATCTGTGGTCTATCTTTAACGTATGTATCAATTTTCTCGCTCCAGTCGCCTTCCACATCGTGTCTGTTTGCACCACTTTCTCAGGCTCCAGATATTCATGTCGATGACGCTGCCCTCTATTTATGGAAGAACGATAAACTCACAGAGGCGGAGGCTCTGTTGACTGCAGCAATCTCTAGCCCTCATAGCCATGATATACTCGCTGGTCGAGCTCTCGTTCGGACGCGCTTGCAACGGTGGGATGCGGCGCTCGACGATGCCAACCAGGTTTCGCCCTCTCTACCTTCCTATGTGTTGACGCTGATTCACGCCCAGTCCATTGAAGTTGAGCCATCTACCCTTGGCTACATTGCGAAGAGCATAGCCCTTGTCGGCAAAAGGAAGAGACTTCAAGCGTACAGAGCGTGCGACATCGCGTTCCAGCATCTCTGTTCAACCGACGTCAACTTTCTTTTATTAATCAAGGTGTGTCCGATGTGTCATTACTTGATCGCCTTCAGCAGCTGTTGTATTAGGCGGTCGTTGTGTTCATGGCCGGAGAGCATGATGATGCGATATCGCGCTTGAACGACCTCATCGCTACCGTTCCATTAAACTCAATATGTTATGCGATTCAGGCACGTGTATAACGCACTACCTTTCCGCGATGTAATTATTGACGTATCCAGCAGGCACACATGTACTTTCTTCTTGGAAATTTGCACATGGAGCGCAACGACTACACGACTGCAATACCATTGTTTGAGCGCGCCCGAACCCAGGTGCGACGCCACGAGAGTCGATCCCTCTTGTTATTTTCGTTGGTAAGCTTGAGTCGAGTGTCAAATAACGCGTCTCACAATCCGCCCATATCTTTGATAGATATCTGGTTGGAAGTTTGATGATCTCGACGTCACGATCCGACAGCGTCTCTGCGAAGCCCTGTGTGCGGCGGGTCGAACGAACAAGGGGGGGGAGTCTTTGGTCGAAATGGTAGATACCTTTGGCAAAGAGGTCTATACCAGTGAACCCAGAACGAAGTGGGTTTCAAGTGAGTTTGCGGTTTAGTCGCTTGGCTGCTGTGCATCTTAAGCCTCTCCAGATTTCACCCACAGATATCTCTCTGGCGATGTAGCATCCTCAGCAAACCAACATGATGAGGCGACGACGGATTCACCAATCCTGACTAGGATTTTGAGAGAATGGGTAAATTCAACATTGGCAAGTGGCTCGTGGATGGATGCCTTGTCTGCTTCCGCTGGCGTGAGCACCATTTTGCACTCTATCTCTCTCACGGGCTGACGCTCTACTCCCAGTTCATGATATCGAGATTCACAATATATCAAACCATATGTGAACGTCTTGAAATGATCGACCACATCATGGATGCGATTGCTTGCGTCAACGAAATGCAGAGTGAACTTGCACGAGAAACGGAAGACGTGCGAGCGAAATGGATCCTCGGTGAGTGACACTATGGATTGCAAGTGACGGTTAAATGACCAGTCCCTCTCAGACTTCAAATATCGCTGCTGTGGTAGGTTGGAAGGCTTTGGGGATACTGCGATGCATTCTGGGCAGTATGATCAAACGATCTCCCAGTATTCGGCCGTGCTCTCCCTCAATCCTACTACCCCCCACATCCTATACTGTAAGCGAGGCAAGGCATACGAAGCAAAGGGCTTGTGGGAGGATGCACTAAATGACGCAAATGAGGTGCGACATCTTTGTGATTGAGCGTGTCGTTGTTGAGAGAGATTGTCAGGTCATCGCTCTCAATCCATCATCGCCATTCGGTTACGAGCGCAAGTATGTGGCATCGCGTGGGGCAGGACATCATCAAGATGCATTGGATGCGTTCGAAATGATGCTTTTGAAGATGTCGCAGTCACATGATCCAAAGATTAATGGTAAGGGTGATAACTTCATATCTTAATTCATCTCCTGATTTTGTCTCGTAGGCCGTTACCTCCAGTATACCAAGACAAAAGAAATTATCCGCACAGCCATTCAGAACGCCATCCGTGAATCGCCGCGAGTTCTCATTAACACGACATCTGGTCGTCTGTGCAACAAATCCGAGCAGATTGCTGCCTTCGAATTACAGCCGATTTTCACGGAGCTCATCTCGTCTATGGCCACACACATCGATCATGCTCGTATCGAAGAAGAGGTCGCAGAGTACTACCGTTATGCCATGTTTTCGCACAAGTGGGAAGAGAACGAACCTCTGTTTGAAAAGGTCGTCCGTGTCGTGGTATACGATCTCGAAAAGTCTCCCACTCACGACAAACTACAAATGTTCTGCAAGATCGTGCGGGGCGCCGGGTTCCATTGGGCATGGAGTGACACATGCTGTATAAACAAAGCGGACCATTTCGTCCTCCAAGAAGCGCTGGTCGCCATGTTCAAGTGGTATCAAGGTTCCGCTCTAACGATTATTCACCTCTGTGGTGTTCGTTCGCCATCGCGACGTGGTGACCTGGTGAAGAGTATTTGGAACAGTCGAGCGTGGACATTTCAGGAATATCACGCGTCGAAGGTCGTCCGGTTCTACAATGAAAACTGGACGCTCTACATGAACCTTGACATTCATAATCACAAAGAGTCACCCGAGATCGTCTCGGAGATGGAGGAAGTAACAGGTGTTTCTGCACAGGCCTTGATGGCCCTTCGACCAGGATTGGATAACATCCGGGAGAAGCTATGTCTAGCTGCAAGGCGAGAGACGACCCTTGTAGAGGATGTAGCATACTCACTACTCGGAATGTTCTCAGTCTCCTTACCAGTGGTATATGGCGAGGGAGACAAGGCACTCGGGAAACTCTTGGCGCAGCTACTCACAGGATCGGGAGACACAAGCATCCTAGCGTGGACAGGGAGGTCTGGCAGCTTCAACAGCTGCCTCCCTGCCGAAATCGCCGTATTCGGCCAGCTGCCAGTATCTCATATTCCGTCCGTCGCTGAAAATTCCCAGATGGACACAATCACTTCCACATTTCGCGCGTCTTCGTTCACTAGCACTCTCAGCCTGGCTATGAAACTGTACGATCGACTGGACGAGCTCCCCGTGCCGTTCTTCATAGGAATGCGGATGAAGCTTCCCTGCATTATTTTCAAACTGGGGTCCTTGGCATCTTATCGAACTAGCTCAGGATATGTTTTCCGTGCGCAGACAGCGGCGCTGGGCATTGTGGAGATCACGACCAAAGAGGATCTATCTCGACTGAGTTCTTTATGCCTCATTCACCCCTGGCTCGACTTTCTCCTTGACCGACAGCCTGTTGGAGGCATTATATGGGAAACATCCGAGGAGAACGCTAACGGGAGTTCTTCCTGTCCGAGCGAGTCGCCATTATCGCCTATCACATCAAATATCATATCGGCGTCGCCACAAACACGAGCGGCGTGGTTTATGACTCGTTTTGGCAGGCCGTTTGGGGGGCGACCCAACTCGCCCACGGGAGATGGAGGGTCTCTCCGCCCCCCTTCGTCGGTAACGCAGCAAGAGAGGCAGATGCAAGCCCTCCGACTGGTCGCTCGACTGAGACAACCGTTCGGTGCGCTGTTGTTGACGCCGACCCGTCAAAACGTGGCGGAATACAGGAGGGTCGCTGCGGAGAGTCTGATCACGGTACAGATAGAAGAGATTACATCGACAACGTTGAACAAGCTCGTGAAAAGCGTGTGTGTTTTGGACGTTCTTTGATGACGCGCTTATCCTACTTGCTTCATGCTTCCCTGATGCGGGGAGTCTTTCGCTCGTATTTTCTGATTGCTGTCAACGGACGTTGCGCTGGGATGTGAACCCTTGATACTGCGCCCATTCATTCTTTTCGTAGCCTTCCTTGCAAAGTCTCTGTCGTCGAATACGACGTTATATCGTTTCAGATCGCTATTCCAAGCATGTATCACTGCTGTGGAGTGGTCAAATCTAATGGTCAACTTGAAGCTCGATAGTTCCCTCTCTCCAATACCAACTGCCTGAGATAGGATGTCCGTAACGCAGAAGATATTTCACCAGAAATCTGCTTGCCACTTGACTTATAATGGCTACCGCCCAGTTGGAAGACATGGATACGGACTGTAACAAGACAATAAACATAAACGAGAGAACATTCAGCATCCAGAGGCTATCGGTAAATCAGCCATACGACGTATTGATTTTACCAAAGTTTCACTTGGTCAGAGTTATCATCTCATATTCTCTTACACGTTATCCGCTAGCTTCGTCTACCAACCTCGCGATTCGTAATCCGCAAATATATCCTTGGTCGTCTCCGCGATCGACCGATATCTCAACCTAAGAATGCGCTCCGCTTTGGACGCATCGTAAACGGTCATGTGCTTCGCAGTCTTTCCCGCACCCCGAGCGCCTACTGGCAGGGTGGTCTTGAGTTTGGGTGGCGGACTCAAGTCGTTGGCCGCGTCGACTGAAGGAAGGAAGCGTATGTTAGATGCGACCATTCGAGATTCATCTCATTTCTTGTCGAGTGCCTTTGACTAGTACTCACTAAAGTCCTGCCATTTACATGCCCCTATTGGCGATCGTGCGAGACGCCCATCACTTTCCTTTAGCACAGAGTGACGAGGTAGACGTGGCGGACTTACCGGCACTGACGATGAAGCGCTCGCCACCCGCCGCTTCCTTCTCGAGAGCGAGCGCGTGCGCTTCGGCGAGGTCACGTACGTCAATCCAACAATCACCTGTGTTGGAAAGAAATTCGTTGCCTAGCGCGTTAGCCTTGACAGCGTCAGCGACGAAGTAATAGAACATTGCCGCAGTAGAGTTGAGAGAAGCGGGCGTTGCGGCTTCATGGATAGCTGGCTGTCGTCATGAGAACAGTCAGATGGCACACAGCACACGGATTCCGAATATTTACCCCAAAGACCTGGAAAATGGGATAGTCAGCCTTATACACGGACCGGATTGCGGTATACTGTGGCTTACGACTGGTGGGATGAGTACTACCAGATCCCAGTTGATGTCGGACTTGTTCTCTGGGTTGTTCACAAATTCCCAAGCAGCTGCGTAGCTCATTCGTTGGCAGCCGTTCCATCTCAAACAAATAAGAAACACTGCTTACATCTTTCTGCGAGCGTTTTCGATACTCTGTATTTTGCTATGTTGGGGGCATCGTTCCTCCTCCCTTCGTCTTCGTATTTCTTCAGAATGTCAAGAGACTGATGGTTCCAGTCTGCTTCTGTAAGCGTAACAGGGTTTGGGTCTTCGCGGAAAACTGCTGAGGCGGAAGAAGTGATCACGATGCGTTTGACTTTGGTTGCTCTATTGAGTCGTTGAGCATGGGCTTTTTCCGACTGCCGAGACGAACACGGACAGGTTCAATAAACGTACCTATCCTTAAGAACGCTCTTTAGTAATCCAAGCGTACCATTGACCGCTGGGCGGATCAGTTCTAATGCAAGCTTATCGATGGTGTACTGCGTTTTCGATGACAGACTCACCGTCAGGGTCGACGGCATTCAGACTTACAGGCGACGCTGTGTGTTCGATGGCATCGACGCCTTTGACGGCCTCATCGAATGCCCCGTCCTGACGAACGAGTGTAAGGGAACGAAAATGAAGGTGAATGCATGCATGAACTCACCTGGGAAATGTCCTCTACGATGATGACCTCGAATCGTCCGTTGGCGTGATAGCGTGCGAATAGCTTTTCTGTGAGGAAGGTACCCTTGGCGGCGGACCTTACGGTGCCGCGCACGGCGTACCCTCTGTCGAGCAGGTTCTGCACGATCCACGTGGCGATGTATCCCGTTGCGCCTGATACGAGCACTTTGGCAGGTGGTCGAACGGCGGGCATGATCCTAGTAAGAGCTCGAGTTGTATGCCAGTTTTGTATCTATAATAGTGTGTCCCGGTTTGATGTATGTACGACAGTGTGACATACCCAAATTAAGTTTGCGGAAAACCTAGTACAGCTGACGGAAAATGTGGAGGCAATATATTTGAGATATCGCGCGAAGATATCGGATCGTAGCGGCGCGCGGAGTCGCCAGTCCCCGACTCCAACCACTGGAAATAATCACTTAGAAGTATGGTTCAACTACAGCTCAGATTATGATATATGCCAATTTATATCAAAAATTCTCGCAGACAGAATGGGTACATTAGCGGTGCGAGCCTTGTCTAAACCATCAACAATTACTTGTGGAACACAGTCACTGCGTCACGATAGCGAGCTTCAGCGAAGAAAACAGGGGCTCGACAAGTGTCATGCGCGCAGAGGCAAAGAAAACGGCGACGTTAGCTCCGTCAAACGAGACCGATCCAACGAAATTAACATCACATTGAGTACAAGAAACCGCATGGGTCTTTAAAGCTTGCATCAACCAAGCACAGAAGTTTTCAGGAGTATCAAAGCACGAGGAGTTTTCGAGGGGGAAATAAATAGGGTCGTAATATGAAGGATAATCTCGAGTGTGATGTTCACCATCTGGTGGCAATTGTGACTCGCCAAGAAGACAAGGGGCAAGACAAGGGGCTTTTTAACGAACCTAATAAGAAATCAATCAGAGTTGCCGGCAGCATAAGTTCCCTAACACTCACATGATTTCTTTAACTCGTCTGACAAGCGTAGGTAAGTTGTATACTGTATAGTTCTTACATAACAATTTCCCTTCCCACAGTGCAGGTCCGTTTGCAGGAAAAGCAAAATCTCGGTCGACAGAACCCTCCTCCACTACCGTGGGAGTCGGGGACGTGCTGTGCTTGGACAGGCATCGAAAGGGCTTATGAACCACCATCGCATCGCCTGTTGATCGTCTCTCCATTTCTCTACTCCGATACATCGCTGATGAACACATCGTCATCATGATTGGTAGGTTTAGAAATTGTGTAATCTGTTTGATTTGACCAACAGCCCACGGAAAAGAGCACTCCTTGCAGATCCAAATCGATAGCCCTCACTCAATAGACACATTCTCATTCTCAGCAGACGGCAGATGTCTCTTCGTGTGCAGCTACTATGAGGCGATTCAAGTGTTGCGAGTGAGGGACGGAAGGCAAATAACAACAATGACAGCAAGTGACTTCCAGTGCCTCGCTGTCTCCAACGATGGCAGATGGATCGCAGTGGGGACGCTCTGGAACGTGTGCCTGTGGGACGCAAACTCATACAAACACGTTTGCACTCTCCAAGACCAACACATCATTAGTGTTGACTTCTCGCCCGACTCAACGCGACTCGTCACTGCATCAAGCAAAGGTACTGTTTCCATCTGGGATCTCGCGGCTCGACAACGAGTGGTCGGTCCACTCCGCTACCCAAATCCAGTGATAGCGGCGAAATTCTCGCTGCAGGGTGACCGAATCGCCACTGCCCTTCAAAATTCTGTTCGAGTCTACGACAGCAACAACGGCCACTTGCTCATCGACATCCCAGTAACGGTGACTCAGAGGCACAAGCGTGGTCTTATCTGGTCAAATTCCCATCTCTTTATCGTATCCGACAATAAAATCAAGCAATTCAATCCATCCACCGGGTCACCAGTCTCGGAGCGGCATGTTCCAGATACCAACTCTCTGTCGTCCATTGTCCCGTCGCAGCATGGGGAGTCGATCGCATACACTTCCAACCGTACCCTCACCTTCTGGGACACGTCAACACATGTCCAACTTGATGTCATCCAACATGCTCAAGACATATCTTCAATTGCGTTTTCTCCCGGCGGTCGCTTTCTCGCAATCGCAGGAGAGGACAAAAAAATTTACATCCAAAGTATATCAAAATTCACTGTGAGCATTGTGTACTATTAGATCGTCGCATATTTGGATGATTAAACACAGGATTGGATTCCACCGCATCGTTTATATACGTTCCGGGACCCAGACATCTTAATTGACGACGCTGCCCTCTGTTTGTGGAGGAACGATCGACTACTGGATGTCGAATCATTGTTGACTGCAGCTATCTTCAAGCCTCAGGAGGCACTCCATCACGCACTCGCCAGTCGAGCCCTTGTCCGCACACGCTTGGGACAGTGGGATGCGGCTATCGACGATGCTAATCAGGTTTCGCCACTTCTCCATTCTTATATATTGACGCTAATTTACTACAAGTCTATTGAATTCGAGCCCTCCGGAGTTGGTTATATCGCGAAAAGTGTGGCCCTTTTCGGCAAGGGGGACAAACTAACGGGGTACCGGGTTTACGACATCGCGTTCCAGCATCTTCGTTCAGCTGACGTCAATTTTCTCTTATTGATGAAGGTAAGTATATTCAATACATTATTACTTTACTGCCATCCAGCTACTTGGCTGTGTTAGGCTGTCATTGTGTTCATGGCTGGAGAGCATGACGACGGGATATCACGCTTGGAAGACCTTATCGCTACAATACCGTTGAACTCGATATGTTTCATAGTTCAGGCACGTGTACAACATGCTCCCGTATCTGTGATGACGTTACTAATCTATCCAGCAGGCATACATGTACCTTCTTCTTGGAAATTCGTGCATGGAGCGAAGTGACTACGTGGGTGCAATACCATTGTTTGATCACGCACGGACCCGAGTGCAACGCCACGAAAGTCGGTCTCTCTTGGTGATCTCATTGGTAAGCTTGGAACCGGGTGTCAAACGACTGTCTCATAATCTGTCCACTTCTTTGATAGATATCTGGCTGGAAGTTTGAGGACCTCGGCATCACGATCCGACAACGTCTCTGTGAAGCTCTGTGTGCGGCAGGTCGCATGAAGGAGGGAGGGGAGTCCCTCCTCGAGATGGTAAATACCTATGAAAAAGATACGTACATGAGCGAACCTATCACTAAGTGGGTTTCTGGTGAGTTGCTGGTTATACGTTTGATCGCTATTCACTCAAAGCGTCTCCAGAATTCACCCACCGATATCTCTCGTGCAATACGGCATTCAAAGCAAACCAGCACCATGAAGTGACGATTGATCATGTAAACCTCAATCCACTAATGGCTATGCGGGTTTTGAGGAGGTGGGCAAAATCAACACTGTCAAGCAGGCCGTGGCGAGATACGTTGGTTGCTGCAGTCTCTGTGAGAACTTCCTTTTGCTCTGAATGACTCGTGGGTCTGATGCTCGTTTCGAGTTCCTGGTTCCGAGGTTCGCAGTCTATCGAGCGTTATGTGAACGCCTCGAAATGATGGAGCGCGTAATGGACGCAACGGAGTGTTTACAACAAATGGTTGAAGAGTTGGATGTGGGAAAAAATGTGTACGGAGAGCAGATGGAATGGTTTCTTGGTGAGCAATCGCCCTTGTTATCCAAGCAGAACTAGTATTTATTTAACATCTCCGTAGATTTCAAGGAGTGCTGTGCTGAGAGGCTGACGCGCTTAGGCGATGCGGCAGCAGATGCCGGACGATACAACGATGCAACTACTCAGTATTCGGCAGCACTGTCCCTACGCCCTGTTGTCCCACAGGATATTCTCATGAAGCGATGCAAGGTGCATGTGGCAAAAAAGTCATGGGCAGAAGCCTTGGACGATACGAATCAGGTAGATCATTTTAGTTCTTCGTAACTCTATTGCCGCCAACACAAAAATGTTAGGTTATAATGCTCAATCCGCTGTCTTCATTCGGATATGACGATGTATTGACGGAGTGGGCAAGAGTAGAACTTACGAATAGGTCATACAGGAACGTTTTGACAAACGCTGATTGTGTAAGTATCCCTCTTTGTTGGCATGTGTTATGGTGACACTTGTAATTTCAGTTCAAGGCCCCGAGGTTCGCAATCTACCGAGTTATATGTGAACGTCTTGAAATGACCGACCACGTGATGGAGGCAATCGAGTGTTTGGAACAAATGGTGGGCGAGTTGCCTGAGGGAACAGATGTACATGGCGAGCAGAAGAAATGGATTTTTAGTGAGGCATCGTGAATATTGCCTGGTTGGCCTTTATCTGAATGTTTTAGATTTTCAGCAGTGCTGTGCTGAAAAGCTGTTGCGCTTTGCAGATGTGGCAGTGCATGCCAAACGATACGACGATGCAATCCTTCAGTGTTCTGCAGCATTGTCCCTTGACCCGGCTGTTCCACAGGATGTTCTCATTAGGCGAAGCAAGGTATATCTGGCCCAAAAATCATGGGTAGAAGCCTTGGATGATGCGAATAAGGTACAATTCTACTTCCATGCAAGCCTATTGTTACATATTGATGTGTGGTGGTTAGGTGGCCATGCTCGATCCGTTGTCTACATTCGGCTATGATAACGTATTGACGGAGTGGGCAAAGGTAGAACTACCAGATGCAGCATGGAGAAACGTCTTGTCAACTGCTGGCGGTGTGAGTATATTCTCTCTGCTCACATACGCGATGAGGTTTACATTAGTGTTCCAGTTCGATCTCCCGAAGTTTACAATTTATCGAGCCTTATGTGAACACCTCGAAACAATGGACCGCGTAATGGATGCGATCGAGTGTTTCCATGAAGTGGCGAGTGAATTAGTGCAAGAGCCAGGGGGTGAGCAAGCAAAATGGATTCTCAGTGAGTGATCCCATTTGTGGCACAGGAGACGATGATATGACCGTTCTCTCATAGACTTCAAATCTCGTGGCTGTGGCAGGTTGGAGGGCCTTGGGGACACTGCAATGAATGCCCAGAAATATGATGAAGCTATCTTGTTATATTCGACCGCATTGTCCCTGAAGCCTACTGTCCCGCGACCCCTATTCGGTAAGCGGAGCAAGGTATACGAAGCGAGGGGCTTGTGGGAGGAAGCACTAAATGACGCGAATGAGGTTAGTTATTTTTATAATTGAGTGTGTTGGGGCTGGACAGATTGTCAGATTATCACTCTTGATCCGTCTTCGCCATTCGGCTATGAGAGGAAGTATATAGCACTATGTGGTGCCAGGGATCATAAAAAGGCGTTGCAGGCGTTTGACATGATGCTCCTGAAAATGTCAGAGTCACCTGATTCAGATATTCGTGGTAGGGTGATGACTCCACGGTACTCCACTTTATTGTTGATTTTGTCTTGCAGAACGCTGTTGCCAGTTTATCAAAACAAGACAAATAATTCGTACAGCTATTCAGAGTGCTATTCGTGGATCACCACGGGTGCTCATTAACACCACTTCTGGCCGTCTTTGCAACAAGTCCGAGCAGGCTGCTGCGTTTGAATCATTGCCGGTCTTCGGAGAACTGATCTGGTCTATGATGGAAGACATCGATCACGTGCGCATCGAGCAAAAAGTTGCAGAATACTATCGTTATGCCACGCTTTCGCACAGTTGGGAAGACGATGAACCACCGTTCGACAAGGTCATCCATGTCGTGGTGTATAACCTCGAACAATGTCACACCCATGACAAGCTACAGATGTTCTGCAAGGTTGTGCGGGATGCAGGGTTCCACTGGGCGTGGAGCGACACGTGTTGCATAAATAAAGCAGATCATCATGTACTCCAGGAAGCCCTAGTTCTCATGTTCAAGTGGTATGAAGGTTCTGCCTTGACGATCGTTCTTCTCCGAGGCGTTCGCTCCCCATCACAACGTGGAGATCTTGTGAGGAGTATCTGGAATAGTCGAGCCTGGACACTGCAGGAATATCATGCCTCGAAAGTGATCCGATTCTACAACGAGGACTGGACCCCATACCTGAATCTTGACATACCAAATCACAAGGAGTCGCCTGCAATAATCTCGGAGATGGAGGAGGCAACGGGTGTCTCGGCACACGCATTAAAGGCTCTTCGACCCGGTCTAGATGATATCAGGGATAAGCTTTGCCTGGCCTCGACACGCAAAACGACTCGGGTAGAGGATGAAGCCTACTCTTTATTCGGGATATTCTCGATCTCCTTGCCAATCGTTTACGGTGAGGGAGATAAGGCGCTCGGGAAACTCTTGGCGCAGCTGCTCACGAGCTCAGGAGATGCGAGTATCCTCGCTTGGACAGGAAGATCCGGAAGCTTCAACAGTTGCCTTCCTGTCGATATTGCCGTGTTCACTCAGCTTCCAAAAGTACACATCCCTTCGACCACTTGTGGAACCGAATTGGACGTCATCACTGCGAGACTGTCAGCGTCTTCGCTCAGTTTGACGTTGGCAATGAAATTGCACGACCAACTGAAGGAGCTCCCCACACCCTTCTTCTTGGGGCAACGGATGAAACTCCCGTGTCTCGCTTTCAAACTCGGGCCAGTATCAACTCGGGGAGGGTGTGTTTCCCGTGCACAGACAACGGCGCTAGGGATTGTGGAGATCGTGACTAAAGAGGATTTATCTAGGTTAGGTTCTCTATATCTCATTCACCCCTGGCTCGACGTTCTCCTCGATCGATACCCTATTGGAAGCATGCCAGAGACAATGCTCAAGGAAAACATAGAAGGGAACTCTTTCTGGACAGGCGACTTTTCATCGTTTCCTGACTCGTCCAATATTGCATCGGCGGTGCCGCAAACACGAGCGGCACGGTTTATCAACCGCCTTGGTAGGCCGTTCGGTGGACGACCCAACATGACCGCAGGAGATGTAGAATCTCTTCGTCCCCCTTCATCGGTAACACAGGCGGAGAGGGAGCTGGAAGCTATCCGACTTGTCGCTCGACTGAGGCAACCATTTGGTGCGCTGTTGTTGGCGCCAATTAAGCAAAACGCGGCTGAATACAGAAGGGTCGCTGTGGAGGATCTGATCAAAGTGCAGGTAGAGGAGATCACATTGACGACATTGAACAAGCTCGTGAACAGTGTACGTGTTCTGGACGTCCTTTGATAGCGTGCGCGGTTACATGTTACGTACATGCATCCTTCACTTTGTTCCCGATGCTTTCAGTTGTCTCATTCATCCCATTTACTCTGTCGTAAGCTCGTTTGCAAGTTTGCTATCGGCCTTCGCTATATTATGTTAGACTGCTCTTTGATCGGTTTCATGTTGCATTGTTCCGATTGAACTTGGTGTCGCTGTGGTCCATAGCTGATCTGAACCCTAGCATGCCAGGACGTTAGAGAAATAGGCTACAAGACCGATGGCATTCGGGAACATAATCGTTTGAACCTTCGAGCCCAGATAGTTGCAGTACCATGTGCAGACCGGCTCACGGCCCTCCCCCAGTCCGCCTCGTCCGTTCCCCTCGATGCATGAAATCCCAACAGAGTTTCCCAGGTTCGACACCTAATATCCCTTGCACTTCCTCCCTTTCCAACTCACACAGCTCGCGCACGCTCCCCACCTTGCTCATCACATACTTGATATTCTTCGCCGTCACGCCGGGTATACAGCGCAAGAGCTCTTCTGCGGCCGCGTTCACCCCCGCACCGACGTCCGGATCCTCTTCTGCCCCGATCGCGATCGCACGAGAAGGATCCGGCTCGGCGTTGTTCGCTTTGAGGTCGTTAAAGATGTCCGCCGTCGCGTAGGGAGAGGACGACCAGATGATGCGCACGCGAGGAAAGTGGAGCGTGAGCAGGACGAGTTTGGATTGGATCGAGGGCGGCGCTCGGTCAGGTTCGGTAGAGGCACCGGCCTTCTTGGGAGGCTACTTGGCTGATTGCTTCGCGTAT
>JBBPLP010000286.1:0-30287 GCA_038089875.1 Fistulinella prunicolor
CGAGGACGGGGACGGGCACGGACCTGGAGAACGGACCACTCCATGGACATGATCGTGATTGTATGATTAATAATAATATGAATATTATTTATGTGTAATAACAAAATAATAGCGTAGCCCGAAAAAGAATCTCTCCATCGACGACGACGACGACGAGGACCAGGACGCGCATCGAGTAGACCGCGTCACCGACTCAGCGTTCACAGCGACATCCGCGCCAGACCCGTCCAGCAACCGCATTGCGCTCTTCACTGCGCAGCGAGGCGACACTGGCGCTGAGGAGCGAATACCCTCCTCCTAATCCAAGAGATACATACCCCTACCCACCTTTGCTTTCCTACCCTCATCACTCTTCGTTAAACATGGACATTTACACCATATCCTTCACACACCCTCGCAGGTCCCGTCATCTCCACTCCCCTTCCTCCTCCCTCGACGCCCATGACCACCGTATCCCCCCGCACCTCCAACATCTCCCCGAAAACTTTCCCTCCGTTCTCCCCCTCCCCGCAACTCAGCCTTCCCCCTCAAACCAGGCTGACTCCGAGACCGTCGACAAGCTTGCCATCCTCGCAAGGTCTCTCCATAACGTACAACTATCCTACCTCCTGTCAGATGGCGGCCGTAGCTGGAATTTTTACATCTCCGGTGCATACCAACAGGTCATGCTGGCCCGTGGTATGCTTCTCAAAGATAGCCCCGTCCAGGTCAGTCCCCTTTCAGGTCACTTCCTCTTAACCCCTCTTGTTCATCCCCCTTTCAGCATCGCACCGCTATCAAAGTGCCCCGCTCTGACATCCTTGATTCCCCCTCATCAAAACCGACTCTCAAAATCGACGTGCGCCGCAAACTCGACGACATTGCTTCTCTCACCTATGCCCACATCGCCGTTGTAAACTCCCCCCTTTCTCTCTCAAGTCGAACTCCCCCCGACGGCATCTCCACTAGCGCAGGTTGGACTGGTCTCGAAACTGAGCGTGTCTGCGAGCTCGTCGTCACTGGTCAAGGCGACGCCACGGAGCTGGCAAGAGTTCGGCTCTTGGTCATGTTGGATGAACTCGTACGTCTTCATCCTTCGTTCTCTTCGTCTGTCTCTCACTTTGTGTATAGAGCGGTTTGCATGCAGAACCTTGCGAGATTGACCAAAAGCTACATGCCATCATCGCGGGCCGTAAACGCCATATGCTCCAATCCATTCAAGAGGAGACTGCCACCAACATTTACTACCCTTCTCCTCTCCAGGGTCTCGTCGGTCCTGATCTCATGACGCCGCCTGTTGGCACCAACGGTAGTGTCCAGTCCGGCCAGGTACAAGGTAGTCAACATCAGCAGGCTCAAAATCCAAATGTGATATGGATCACTGGAGAGTTTTTTGGTGTTCAAAGAGCCAGAGATATGCTGTTCCAGCTCTCCGCAAACAAAGTGAGTTTTCCTTTTGCAGATTGGCGAGCCCTCCTAATTCCGTCGTGTGCAGAGTAAGAACGTCATCTCTCGTGACACTGTCATCGTTCCTCGCAAGCTCGATTGGATGGTTCTTGATCGGGCAGAGGACCTCAAGTCCATAATGGCCGACAACTCGACTTTTATTCAATTTCCACCCATCGGTAGTTCGACGAGCTTGATTACCGTGTATGGTGATCACCGTGTTAACGTCCAGAGGACTATAAGAGGGATAATGCAGCTTGTGTGTATTTTCGATTTAGTTATGGTCATTGCCTCATCTTGCGAAACCAGGCCTGCCAATATTATGTCGCATCTTTCTGGCTTCTCCCAATTCAATTCAATGTGCTCCTTCCGCCCGCGACTCTCAATAGTTCGCAGGTGACGACACTTTTAAAGCAAATATCGCTTACGACAGGCGCAGAGGTCGTGTTCAAGAGCATGTGTTTTGAGATGCACGGTCTCGAGTATGAAGTCCGAGCGGCCGTTAACATGATATTGGATTTGGACCTCGTAAAGGTGCGTTCTTCTTTACTCTTAACACCTGCCATTGCTCATGCAGCTCAAAACGATAGTCATTCCATCATGAAATTCGTTTTCAGGTTGAGCTCGCCAACGAACACCGCGAATTTATCTCGGGCAAGAAGAACGGTAAGATCAATAAGATCATGCAGTCGTCATCCGTCAAAATAAAGTTCGAGACGTTCAACGACTACAACTTCCTCATTGATCTTTCCGGCTCCGACGCTTCAATCCTGACTGGTCTTACACTTCTGCAAGAGGAACTTCCCGCCGAGATATCCTTCCATGTTCCAGAGGCGTATCATAAACGTATTATTGGCATCGGAGGAAGGAACATTCAGAGGATCATGAAGAAGTATGGAGTTTACGTCAAGTTTTCGAATGCAGAAGAATTTGCTGCGTTAGGCGGGTATAACGATAATGAGGATAACGTCGTCGCGAGAACGCCGTCCAAGAATGCAGTCAATTTGGACAATCTGAAGCAATCGGTTATGGAGATTGTAAACCCAAAGGTGTGTTCAGTCGCCGTGGTACTCAGTGTAACGGCCCATTTACTCAATCATCAGGACAAGGATTATGTCAATGAGACCCTATCGATCCCCCGCCGATACCACCGCACGTTGCTCGGAGAAAAAGCTATTTTCATACACGACATCGAATCGAAGACCAATTCACGTGTGCGGTTCCCGGATAAAGAAACAGCTTCGGACATCGTAACAATTTTCGGCCCCGAGAGTCAAGTGCAGATTGCTGCTGCTATGCTATTGGTCAGTTCACTTTACCTCACATGCCTTACTTCATCTTACAATTAGCAGGAACATGTTCCGTTCGAGGCGGACATGGCAGTACCACCTAGTCCCGATCTGCCGATGGTCTGTGCCTCCCCGGAGTTTGTCGCATTTGTTGAGCGTGTCAAACGTGAATTCCAAGTATCAATCACGCCAAATCTGAAACTTCCCGCCCCCATTCACTCTACGAACGGATCTAGCACCTCACTTGACCATCCAACCGTATCTCAAGCCTCGCCGCAAACGACCCAAATCCAGTCGCAGGGCGAGTACAGCTTCAAGTTTAGATGTCAGAGGTCAAATAGCGACTTCCTACTCGCAGCAAGGGAGATGCTGGAACAATTCCTACTAAATCATAATGTACGAGTGTACCCTTCGCCAACTGCGCATACACACAAGAGGGGTGATTCGTTCGCCGAGGCATTCCCACACTTTGACAGCAAGGTGCTTTCGACTGCAAGAAGGCATGGTGAGTTCTCACCCTACTTCTTTCATCGTGATCCGCTACTTGTAATATGTAAAATGTTTGGAGACTCATTGTTTAATTTCAACAGAGTCTGTTGAGTTGACGCGGTCGTCGGAGATCCTCGGTGATCGACGACTGAGATTGGCAAATTCATCTCCAGATGTAAAGGCGCTGTTCAACGCTCCTGCATACATTTATGATCTCGAGGAACACGAGGATTCGCAATCAGCGTATGGACCGCCTGGGACGGGGCTTGATTACTGGACACCATTACCACCAATCGTAGGTTTCCGCTTTGCTTGTGAATCCAATTTCATCACTTCAACTGGATCAATCTCTTTTAGGGCTCAGGAATCACATCGCGAACTCGCAACACCGAGGATGCCCTGAAACGGGGTTCAGATTCCCTCCTCGAGTCCAAAATCAAGGAACAGATTTCCAAGCCCCGATCTCTTCAAAATCGTGCCCAGTCCCTTGATCTTACATATTCCCTCTCGCGAATTACCGAGGGCTCCTCGCGGCTTCAACCTCCAGAATCGCCCACAACGTCTACAGGAGGAGGTACAGGGGGAAATTCGAGCCCGACGAGCGCCACCGCACCCTCGTTCCCCAGTGTATACGGGCCCAGGTCCTCTGCCGTGATCGGGTCTTCTGCTCAGAGAAGTGCCAGGGTAATGGACGAGGAAGTCGTGGATGAGGTGTCGCGGGTGATGTCGAACCTAGGACTTTGAGAGTTGTCCCAGTTCGTACGCACCTTTTAACTGCCTTGCCTCACCCCCGCTCTTCTGAAATCCAAAAAAAGAAAAGAAAAGAAAAGAACGGACCAACCTTGGCGCGGAAGAAGGAAAAAGAAAAGAAAAGCGACGATACGGTGGATTACCCTGTCGAAAACATGGTCTTACCCCGTTCCAGAAGGAAGGAATGCGGTAATCCTTCTGAAACCGACTGTTATTCTTCTCTCTCTTACTTGTCATGGGACTCCTATCCATTCAGGATTTCTATTTATCTGGGAACATGTATCAGGAGGTTTGTATCTCCACCCGGTACCCCCTCCCATCGCATCCATTGCTCCGTCCTTGTCTCGCTAACTCACATCATCTCCACCCTACAATGGCATCATTTCCTTACACATCAATTCTCTCTTCAAGGTTGATATACTCTCTCACTCATCAACATTACACATACTTGACGGACAGACCGTCGTGTTGCTTTTGGCATCATCCCTTCTATCAATTATCTTGCTCCGTGATACTTGCACGTCTACCAATCTTCCCAAGATTGGTAAGCGCTGCTGTTGAATTCGGTGGCTTTTATCCAGTATCTGTTTTACCGTGTCTGGGTTGTCACATTGTCTCGCTGTGTGTCTCTTATAGTTTGCTCTATCTCCTGCGGTTCTGTTCCCTTCTTGTTTTTTGTACATTACATAGGCAGATAGTTTCTACAATAGTGGGTCGGCCGTATTGTTATCCTTCCACTAATAAAAGCTATTTATCCGGTGGTATGAAAAAGGTCGGTCAATTAGTACGCCGAGGTGATATGCATGGCAATTATCAGAAAACAATCCAAGGTACTTCGTACAACACGAAATCAAAGAATTCCTGGTCCAAGAGTGTTTGGTACTCTCCTATAAACTCATCCGTTCCACCACCTTTCTGTTTCTTGGATCGGCCGGAACGAGGGGCGAGGTATGCGAACTGGTTGGTTAGAACCGACAGTGTCTTCTTGGTCGACTTTGGATCGGGCTGTGGTGAGTGGACGATCAACATGGTTTCAAAGAGGAAAGAATATGCGCTACTTTGATGGCAAGCCCAACATAATTCGCAGGTAGACCATATCGGAGGACACTTTCTACGAACAGGCGCAGGACCTTGAGGTGCACCAGGAGTTGGAAGGACTCTGAGAAGTTCGTCCTGGACAGCCTTAAAAGTTCCGTCTAGAGAAGCAAGAAGTGGGTGGAGGTCAGAGACGCCTTGTATAGTTCCTCACCCAAAGTTCCTTCTCGGTTGTATCCGCTACCTCAAGTTCTTCTCGTTGTTTATCAATCTGCTCTTCCGAGTACACAAAGTCGCGCACGATGAATCTGTGATGATCCGTCGCTCAGTTTGACAACTTCATGTGATTTGACCGCCCGGCTCAACGCACTTGTTCTCTCTGCATTTCTGGACAAACTCGTCATGTACCCTCTTGAAAATCACGACACCAAACAGGGTATATTCATCATCTGACGCGATGGCACTATTTGCGCCACATAACGATCAGAACGTGTTTTCATCGTGACATCATTGTGACTCACGATGACGACCGCGGGACTACCATGCTCGTCAGACGTTCATACTTGGCATTCCACTCTTTCGTCAAAGTTCTTTCAGATCGAAGAAGATGAGCTATGTGCAAGCGGAAAAGATGAGCAGGGCATGATTACTTCGGTACTGCCACCAGACAGGTTTGCATGTATTCTGAATCCTGTATCATGTCTTCGTTTGACACGATGTCGACAAGGGACCGTACGGAGAAATTACCACTGGGTACAAAACGTAAACAACGAGGCTAGAGAGCAACGTGACACATGAACGCACGTCTTTTTCCGTTGCATTTGAACGAGTGATCCCTTTACAAGGTTGTAGTTGTTCAGTTTAGACTTCATCATATTGTCGATGGATGCCATGTCCTGAACGCGTGCTTAGCATGCGGCGATTTATATGAATGAGGTCGGTGGGGTGGATGCGCGTGATATTACCTTGTTGAGGACGTCGACGGTCTCTCGCAGGCTTCTTTGCACGCCGTATCTGCCTTCATTCCATCGCCAGCCTTTGAAAATGTAATCATCCACGCTCCGCTCGTTCACCAAAATGTGCTGTCCGAGCTTTACAGGATCGTTGTTAAGGAGGTTGCGCAGAGTATCGACCGTCTTGGCGACGGCAGAAGTGAAGAACGCGTCTTGTTTTGGGAGTTCCTCGGAAAGCGTAATGAGAGAATCTAGGGTGCCGGTCTTCGAGTTTGGTGCTGAATGAACACTGCAAGGAACGACAAAGGGAAATTTACCTTGAATACAGGGATAGAAAACTCGGCAACGGCGGTGTGGGAAGACCGAGACACTTGAGTGAGTTTGGACGAGATTTCTGGGAAGAGTCCTTCAGCATCCCCATCAGCTGGGATGGCGATCAACCAAGTGCTCTGATCAGATGGCATCGTTGCGGTCGTCCGTGTGGACCTGGAGATAGGTTCCTCGACGAGATGTGGAGGCTCGAGCAAGCCTCCCGGTAATCGAGTGTCGACAGGCTCCAAACCGCAAGGAGGAGCAGCAACCCAATCGGGACTTAGCCTTATCCGTTTGTCGAAAAATAGGAAATAGAAACAAATTTTTAATACTTGCTATGATCGGTCAGTTGGGCATGCTTTCTCGCCTCGGGCGACCTGCTGTCGCATCTTCATACAGGTTCATGTCCACGACGGCGGCGACCCCATATCTGCTGTCGCCGTCCAACTTGCGTGATGCGATCTCCTCGGGCAGCGTGTCGGTCCTCGACGCCAGCTGGTTCATGCCCAACTCCACTCGGAGACCTCTTCAGGAGTTCCAGGGGAAGCGCATCCCCGGTGCACAGTTCTTGGACCTCGACGAGGTCGCAAGTCCTCACGAGCTCGGCCTAAAGCACATGATGCCCTCCGAACGGTTGTTTGCTGATGCATGTGGTTCGTGTTTCGTACTGTCCAGCCTGCCTCAACATTGAATCATTACGAGGTAGAAAGACTCGGCATCCATTCCGACTCTCATGTGGTAATGTGAGTGCCTCTCTTGTGGGGAAAATGGCACAGAAGGTACGATGACCATTTAGATACGATACGCATGGAGTCTTCTCTTCGCCTCGTGCGCTCTTCATGTTCAGGGCGTTCGGCCATCAAAAGTCCAGCATCCTTGATGGTGGCCTACCACGTTGGGAGGCAGAGGGTTTTGCGACTACGGACGTCCCACAAGTAGAAGAGAAGAGGTCCTCCTATCCCACTCCTGTCCTCCATGGAGCTGCTATCCGCTGTGAGACTTCATTTGCGTTATCGACCAATCGCATCCATTGTGACAACCGACGGCAGCCTATGAACAGGTGGTAACCAACTCGCTCCTGGACCCAACGTCGGATCCTGCTGTAGAACTTGTTGTCGACGCACGTTCCCGTGGCCGGTATGTCCTTCTTACTCCACTGCATATCACACCCCTCATCCCGATAACGCGTAGTTTTCTTGGGACTGATCCAGAGCCGCGGCCTGGTCTATCTTCAGGGCACATACCCCATTCATTGTCCCTTCCGTTCAATGCATTTCTCAAAATTCACACAGTACCCAATACGTCTCTTCAGTATACCACTTTCCTATCCGAACCCGAGTTACGACAAGCCCTCGTGGACACCATTGGAGTTGACCAGGCACAATTGGTATTGACGGGGAAGCGTCCGATTACCACCTCCTGTGGCAGCGGCATGACGGCCGGAGTCTTATGGCTGGGTCTGAAACTTTTGGGCGCACCCAGTGTTGCGCTCTATGACGAGGTGTGTGCTGATCGAGCTTGATCCAGCCGATAATTAATGAAATTATCATGCAGTCTTGGACAGGCTACACCAGCAGGGCAGAAAGCCGCATTGAAAAGTCAGCATAGAAACGGCGAAATTATCAAAATCTATTCTCGTCTGTGTGATCTATCTCTGGTAATCATACACTAGCATAAGTGGTGGTACAACATTAGTCGCTACTTGTCATTAATTTTGCGGATCGTAAGTGATGGTGTTTGTTGTACAGGTTGAGGTGAGTTGGACGCCATAACGATACACATACCCAATGATTGAAACCCCTTGAACCCCTTCCCAAAAAAAACCCCCAAAAAGATAAAGGAAAAGAAAAGAGAGTGAAGTTTAACAGATTTCTGCCTGGCGGTCCAAAACGGTCATTAACCCTCTGATGCCTTTAGCGGCTTCGATTTGCACGGGTCTCTGCGCATCTGGCCAAGTCGACCGCGCCACAGTCGCATAGTAATGAACCTGGACACGTTCAATACTGCCATCAAGTATTTCACATTGCGGAAAGAGTGCGCTCACAACGACTTTGAACTCATCCCGTTTTTGCCACGTAGAATGACGGATGATGCAATCCCATCTGCGTTGGAATGAAACACATTGATCATTTTGGCGCGATCAAATGGGGAGAGACTCACTGCTCCTCCAATAGGACATTGCCGCCCATGACCTTTGCCAAGGAGTACAATCCTTTGCGGGAGATATCAACTAATCTCCTAGCGTCGACACCTCCTTTGCAAAGAAATTGTTCAGTATGCGTGACACGGGGGCCAACCTTCGTGAGCGCTGTTATGGCCAGGGCGTCATGCGTGCATGCCGGGCCCGAACAGCTCTTGATGCTGTCCCCATCACTGCCCTGCGTGGCAATCTCGATGTCCTGGCGAGTGTGTGCGATGCGCTTGCCGAAAAGACGGGAAAAGATGAGAGTGCAGCAATTGACCATGTCGGATGGATTAGCAAGGAGCTTCAAGTGCATCAGCAAGGGAGGTGGACAAGGAAGCTGAAATCTTACGACCCTGCCATTATATACGAGCCTGCCGGAAGTAGCATAGAACTCACGTTCTGAGCCGGTATTCTTGGCCGCCCGCATCCGCAACTTTCTCCGAGGTGACTTGATCGATCCATTTTGCTAAAGAAGACATGCACGAGGCATTTCCAAAATAAAAATGAAGGACTTGAGGTAATATCACCAACTGTTGCCGTTCGCATCATTGAAATGCGTGATCATCCCCTCTTCAATATGTGTCACGCAGTCAGATCGTTCCTAACTGATCTGGGACTCTGAATAAATAAAAATGTATGCTTGAGATGAGGTAATGGGTACACGAGGATGAGACACAAATACAAAAGAGACGGCCGGGACGATACACACGAAAGATAAGGATAAGTCACGAAAGTAAATGCGGTTGTCGAATGACAGCCATGAACGGGGGCCGTCGCAAGGCAGGGAGTTTTCCAGATACATATCCTGCGCGCCCGATATATTCTACCTCTAACCGATGTTGCTTTCCCTGTCGTAATCGCGTCAATGTCCAGCTGAGTGTCCATGATGTATCGTAAGGCCCGCTGCTGATAGATGGGAAAGGTCCATACTCACCCCTCTATGAGCAAAACATTGTAATGGCTTCTTGCAACCTCTTGTAATAGTTGCTGCTGTGAAAATAACAGCGCGTTCGCACATTGATCCCCGTCTGGGACATGCTTCTTGAAGTCGAAAATGTACTTCCTGCACGTGTCACATGCTCCAATGCGCACGATATCAATTTCTGGGATGAATGGCAATTAGAGGGCACTTTTCGAGATCACGGGATGACTTGCACCTGTTTCATCAAACATGAGCACGGGTGCTACTGTCTCGCGCCCCACAACCTCCCAACCGGAAGGTTGATCGTGCTTTCGACGAAACCACCTCATGGAACCGACGCAAGCCTTCGGGCTAGTGCGTGAGAGGAGGGACACTGTGCTCTTACTGATCAGGGCTCAGCATGCTGTTCGGTACGGCCCTTTTATTAAAGCCCAAATTGACTATACACTGCCACTGGTTCTTCGGCTGTCATGACGAATGACGAGTGGCGTACGTGAGCCTGAGCCGTGCATCCGAGCGCATCCGGTCTTAGGATATGATGCTACATTGAGTTCAGCGTGGAGACCGACCGTAAATGTCGACTGTTTGAGACAGTGTACTCTCCAGTGGCGAGACGTACTTACTAAATGATTGGGCCGCATATGATAACTAACGTACTGCCAGGAAGCGCAGAAGTGGAACAGGAATAGGCCGATCTGCTGTGAACGCGTCCCGAACCTCCGTGGACTCAACCAAGATACACCGCCGCGATATGAAATTCACAAGCACAACTTCCACGCCATAGTGCCCTAGCCCTGCGAATGGGAATCAATGTGGGCACCGATGACCAGAGAATAGGAAGACATCCACCTGCATCGAGCTGTCATCCAGGGACATAATCTGGACGATATGCAATGATGGTGAACCTTCGTAGTATCTGATCGATGGGATCACTTGGATCTGTGATCAACGACTCCGACGAGCTGCAGTTGGGCTGAGAAACCCGCGACAGGGGATAAACGCGGACTGAATACTTACTTTCAAATCAGGCTCAGGTAGGTTCGCCGCCATCATCGTAAGAGGTAATTGACTCGTCTCAGCGTGAGTCGCTCTGCACGGCTGATTTGTCCATCAGGCAACTCCGATTGCACCCTGCTCACGCAGCTGGACCCTATGACATGTAAACGCTTCCTTCAGATCCTTGCTGATGGGAAATTGTAAATGTTAGCCGAACGGACCGTCCCACGTCGAGAGCCGCACTTGCTAGTAGCGTTAAATGCTGAACGTCGCCGACTCCAATACGAATCCACGAGGAAGACGTGGGGATGTCTGGCATTGTAAAGTGCCTTATACGCCTTTCCGGCTGTTTCATTAGTTACGACATTACCGATGCCAGGTGCACATGTGTGGCCATCGCGCCGCAGTCGGCTAGCTAATTGAGCGCTCCACTCAGTAGGCTTGAAGCAGACGTTTTCGGTCGTAGCATGTGTTCAATGAAAAACCAGGCTCGAATCGACCGTCAACAGGTGTGCGGGGTCTCGCATCTATTTATTTAATGCCCTCAGGTTCAGTGTGCTGCATCATGCTTAAGTTTGCCTTCAAAGTCTGATTCCATGATTTCCATCTACCAGATCGTGCATCCAGACTCACGTAATGGCATCTATACATCATTCATGATTAAACTAGACAGATTCTAAAGAATTCTTATGCTGAACACGAAAGCAAGGGACAACTGCAGCCTGAGTTTGTCACCACCTCCTTGTGACACAACTGGGTTGTCTGTCACAAAATTAGTCTTTTGTGACAGTTGCGTCTCACAGGCGTGACAATAACGGGCATAGTCATACTTTTTCCAGAGTTTTGGTATCTGCCTTGCGTCTAGTATGAACTCGATGCCCATGCATCTCATCCTTTTCTTCGGTCTTCTCGCACGCAGCCTCGGACGATCCTTTCATACTAGATTGAATTTTAAATTCCCAATGCGGGTACCGCAGTGTGACCCAACGTGACAGGAGTTTGCATCGTCAACCACATAGCACCTCTCTGTACTCACGTCGTAGATTCAGATAAAAAGTTGAAGGAAGAGGATGAGGTGCAGAAAAATATTGTTGCTCTGTGCAAGTCTACAAAGGCGTATAGAGACATTTATTGAAGCTAGCAACGGTGTAATTGCTAGTTTTTTTCGCGGAATCATGATGGTAATATCGACACACTAGTGTAGTATCTATGGCCTTTCTTGCCCTCTGGCCTAGATCGCTGCAGGCGAACAGTAAACAGTAAACAGTGAGCCCACTAGTGCTACATACACACTGTAAGTACTGCGTGCAGACGCGGTTTAACATTATATGTACATGAATTCTCAACCACTTCCAAGAAAACTACGCTGCGTCATACTTATATAAAATCCTGCCCGATCCCATTTCCTTAAAGGAATGACAGTAGGCCAGTCAAAACAGCTGCAATAACGCTGAAGATCGCCACAACATTCTTTTCGGCGTCGCTTGTAGCCGCTGCTGACGCCGTTGGCGACGGAACAGTCATACTTGCCGTGACGTTAGCGCAACCAGAGGTCGCATTGCTTGGAACTGTCGCATTGGCGGATAGCGTCAAATCCGCACACTAGCAATTTTATTAGTCCCGAGGTTTCGCTATGAACTGGATGGCAAAACCAACCTGATACAAGACGCCGTCGCCTCCGTCGTAAATGACCTGAATAGTCACGTTCGCCCCGTCCTGGATGCCGGAGACCCCAGACGCTGTGATGTTGATTGGGAAGCAGAACTTCCCTTCCCCACTCGTCTGGAAATATGGAACGACCATCTGATACCCCGACGAAGAGTTAAAATCGGCGAATGAGGTCGGGTCTTGCACCGTGGAGATAATAACGCCAACTGCGCAGTGGAAGGAATAGTATTAATCTGTCTGATTACTCTTTGAACGGTGGTAAGAAATTTACCTGTCCAGGTTGGGTGTTCACTGTTCAGATCGATGATTGAATTACTGATGGGGAAGATAGTGCGGTTCGGAACCGCGTTGTCGTACCCGTCTACAACAATCGGGTGTCAGATAATCGCCGCTCAGCGCTAGCGTAGTACTGACCACAGAATGTTGGTTCCGAATTCTGAACAAATGGTCCCCTTGGTAGGGGATATTGAAGCTGGAAGTGTGCATTCGCGAGAGTGGCAAATGAAGCAGCGAGAACGACAGAAATGAAGCGCATACTGTGAAATAGCACTCTGGGAAGAGTCTGGTCCTGGGCCTTGCCTGAGCTGTCTGGTATTTAAATCAATTCTGTTGTAAGGTCCTACTAACCTCGCGCCTCAAATGTATCCAAAAAAGTTTTTTCACGTAAGGTTGGTCTTGTTTTGTTCGCTTCCCCGTTGAGATGGGCCGACGAGCGGCGAGGCACAGGGGCAGAAAATGAGTTCAAGGACGCCAATTAAGTGTACATCAACCTAGCTGTCGACGTTCAACGACTTTCTGCACATCATATGACTGTAAGGACTAGACAAACGTGTGATTCAGGCCCTGTATTCCTAATCACGGTATTACAAGGCTAGACAAGCGTGTGATCCGCTGAGGCGCTGTATTCAAGAGACCCAACAGTTCCAGAGTCTGAATTCCATCCACAAACTTGAATGTACCTGACAATTAGATACATAGATTCTATGACTGGACAGCAATACCCCTCAGTGAGTGCATGCCATGTTTACAGATTACACGACGGCAGACGGTAACCGTCACCAGGGACGGCATATCGAAAGGTGAACGTTTGCAAATTTGAACGATGGTCGTAAGTACTAAACTTTGTAACTTTCAGCAAGGTTTCATCGTCAATCAAACTTTATGCTTGCGGCCAATGCGTCCAAACAGGACCTCCCCAACACCGAGCCCTAGAATAACAGAGATAACATATGCACCATTGAAAGTCCTGTACGTTGTCGCTATGAAACATTCAACACACGCGGACATCAAATCTACTTACATGACAGCCAACATGAGGATATACGAAAAAGCCGACTGGATGGCATGGATTACTCCACGTGGGATATCTTGAGATCGTGTGAACGGAGGAACGAGTCTCCTACGCGCGGGAATAGGATCATTTACAGGGGCTCCGATTCCATATTCTTTGTTAGAGCTCGACTGTGTCTTGCTTGGTACGGGAAATGTTCTAGTCGTTGTAGTTAGAAATGTGGAGTGCAAGAAATCAATGACTTGCGAACCTGTCCCTCCAGTATAATTCCCGAGTGCGACGATATGCGGCGAGAGAACGTTCCAAGGTGCAAAACAGAAACAACCCTATGCAAGCGCCAACGATCGCACCATGAGACGAAGGATGCCAAGCTTTGAAGATAAGATAGTCCATGTTTCCGAAATGCAACCATGGGGTCATAGTCATGTCCATTGAAGCGCTACCAGTGGAGTTGTTCATGTCAGTGTCTACACAGAGCAACTTGAATGATGACTGTTGGATGGCGAACACGAGGAGCTGGTCGGACTGTCGACAGTGACATTTTAAGGCGGAAGGTCCAGTGGCTCACGGTACCTCGGAACATCCCCATTTAGACTTATATATAAAATTGAGTATTATAAATTGAGTAGGAAATGGCTTACCTTCAATGCAATACTATTTTACCGCGGCCAATGTCGGATGCAAGGCGCGCGAGTCTCCACCATTTGTCATTCGAAGCCATGTGCATGCGGACTCGGGGAACGGGGCGAACCGATGCAAACTGGTTTGTGTCTGAGATATTATGGTTACAGGTGTGGCCAATGTCCGCAGCGGCGCCTATAGCATCAGTTTCGGTTTTATGCGGCGCAGTGAAGTCAGGTGACGGGATGCCGACGAAGGGTTGGGTGAAACAAAAGGCGAAAGATGAACGAAAAGCGTCAATCGACGATGTGGGCAAGTTAGGCGCGAGGTGGCTGATATGTAGGGAGTAGTGGTAAGGTGGATAACAGACGACATTGAAGCGCATAGCTACCACTGTTGCAGTAAACTTCATGCCCGGACCCGCCCAGACCACATTGTGGGGGATGATTAGCGGCACGACATAACACAAGTGTTCTGAGAACGACGCTCCCACTTGTGTTACATCGTGTCAGTGGAGATCATGTTCGTCGAACGAGTGCCTATGGGTGTTGGAGAGGCGGTCGTGTGGTGGGGCGGAAGAGAGTGAGGCATTCAGATTGCGGCATTTCTGCTCAATCAATTTTAAACGCCGAACGAAGGGACTTCTGCTTTGCAATCAGCACGTGATGTTTTCGCTCCTAGCTGACCCGCACTCCATGGCATCCCGACAGCTGGACAAACCACTTCGATGTTCTTGAAGACGCTGCGAACAACGTTCGTCAATGCCTCACGCTCCTCCGTTCGACCTGCCTCCTTCACCCCCGTGAGCACGGGCCCGTCCCTGCAGCTCCTCGCTCGGCACCAATCTTCCAAAGCCAATGACGAGCAGGCTCTTAAAGCTGCGCGCAAGCTGAATGACAAGCTGCAGGAGAATTGGAAAAGCCCCATTCTCAGCTACGAGCAGCTCAAGCCGAAAACTCTTAGCCCCAGCACCGTACGACTTTATCTATTCTATCGTTTGTAGCTTCCGAACGTCTACTTTTCTAGGACGCTTACTTGATCGATGTCCGGGAACCCAACGAAGTGATGCAGGGGTCCATCCCCTCATCCGTGAACCTCCCGCTTTCAGTGCTCGCGAACTCCCTCAACTTGAGCGCTCAAGCTTTCCGTAGCCAGCACGGCTTTGATAAACCAGGCAAAGCACAGGAAATTGTTTTCTACTGCAGAAGCGGCAAGAGAAGTGCCTCAGCGTGTGATATTGCCAGAAGAAATGGCTATGAAAAGTAGGCCTTCCTGCCTTTCGACAAGCCCTGCATGTTAATCCACTTTTGCTTAGCATCATCAATTATGAGGGATCTTGGTTGGACTGGGTGTCTCGGGAAGGAGGCGGCAGAAGTTCATGAACCTGGAGTTCAAGAACTACTAATATGAATTATGTCCTGACTAGGCTGTAGTACCTATTCAGTGAAATCAGTAACAAATACCAACCCAATGATTGATTGTGAAACGCCATCGAACGTGTAGCGTAGCTGGTAGCTAACACTCGCACCTTTCACTGCCACAGATTCGTCACGGTCCGAACATATTGAAACGCCACCAAATCGTTATCCACACTGGCTATCCTCGTGAAGGCGGGTTTGTACTCTGTTTTGATTTAACTCAGTTGCTGCTTCAGTCATCTGCCGTTCGCCTTTACGTACCATGCTCTTCCGAACTCTCCCTAGGTTTTTATCGCAACGTGTGGTGTCATGTGCAGAGCGCGCTGTAAAGGTGGTTATGCTGCCCACTATGCATGCATCTTCACGGCATTCCACCTATGCGCTACGAGCCTGGCTAGGCAGACGAACACTTAGTACACCTGCGCCTCACATCAATCACTGGTAGGTAGTCTTCCAAAAATTCTCGCGCTAGGTTCATTGACGAGCTGGACGCTGAATTATTGTAGTGACCTGCCCATGGTTCGGTATCACGCTCTTGCTGACGCAACCATGACTTCTCTTCTCGATCGACTGGAGGACCTTCTGGACGAGATAGCCTACGAGGGATTCGAAGTTGACTACCATGTACGTTGCACAAGCCATTCCACTCCATGAACTCGATGAAACCCGCCAGTAGCAAGCACGACGTCACTGGCTACTAACGGTGATCATTGCAGAGTGGCGTATTAACGCTCAATCTTGGGCCGAGTGGGACGTATGTGATCAATAAACAGCCTCCCAACAAACAAATTTGGCTTTCGTCCCCCGTTAGGTTCGTCCAACTTTCTCTATGATCAAACACTCACTTAATTCGTACAAACCACCTGGTGACTTACGGACATTGCCTGATTCATGCGACTAATGCGCCTACCATTTCTATACGTCACTGGAACGCCAAATTGATGGTTGCTTATTGACATCAATCTCACAATTCGAATGGACTGTCAGCGGACCCAAGCGATATGACTATATGGTATCCACGGATGACTGGCGATACGCTCGGAATGGAGAGGAGATGAGTGTTCTTTTGGAAGAAGAGCTTAGTCGTGCATTAGGACGTGAGGTGAAGCTGGGACTCGGACATGTTTCGGAAGCTGTCGAGTAGATGCTGAAGACAATATCCATTATCCTGAGGCATGTCGAGTATAACGATCGTGAATACTTTGCAATATGCAACATGTGTATATGGTGTTGAAAATGCGATGCTATGAAGAGACAATGCATAAACGAGCTGAAAGGTCCATACGGGTGGCTCAAGTACGTTAACCGCTTGGGCTGGGGTCAGCGGAAGAAGTGGTCCCTTCGACCTCACGTCTGCGTAAAAGAAAAAGCGAACCCAGCAGCCTGAAATTATCGTTCAGTGTGATTGCAGCCATTATCAGAGGAAAATCCCATACCTATTAGCGTCCTCGTAACGTTGCCGCACGCACTGTACCTCCTCGACAACTCCTTTCTCCTCTGTAGAACAATATCGGCCTGCCGGTCTATCAGGAGTAAGTTGCGAGGGTGCGGAGTGATAAGGTGGTCGGTCGGTCCAAGTTGCTTGTCTCTGTCTTGCTGGAGGGTCTTGTGTATGTGTGTAAGCATTGGGTAACAGTGCTTTAGGGTTCGAGTTCAGGGGACAATCTCGAGGAGAGTGAGCAAATAGCAGCCTGTGCTGATTAAGGACATGTAGTTCATGGAGGAGACTGTTTGTGTTCTTGTATTGATCCAGTATCGTGGATGAAGGTGGCTGCAGTGAGCTAGTCACATCGTGCGCATCTTCTATCCATTCCTCTTCACCGTCGCTTTCCCAATGTGTGCCGGTGGGTTCCGACTCCACCCACCCTCTCAGCGCGCCGTCTAGTGGCGGAGGTCGTACGCGCTGCCGTTTGGAACGGGGTTGAGATGGGTCTATGGTGTGCGAGGGCTGAAATGGTCTGATGGGACCGTTGGGGAAGAACGAGGGAGGGTCACCAAGCGACGAAGGGGGTGGTGTCGCCGGGCGCTGTCGCTTCAACATGTCGGTGGTGATGGGGCACGGGGATGGATGTGGTGAATGAATGCTACTTACCACATGGATAGCACTTGGTAATGATGGGGTGGTCGGAGTACATGCAAAAGTCGCGGACGACCTCTGCCACCACTAAGTCATCCTCTGCACTACAACTCTCCCAGTGAACGCTATGGCTGACATGGACATCTTTGCCGCCATGGGGATATCTGGCTTTGGCAAGACTGCCAAAAAACGGGGCCTCGATCCTGCTCGCTTCGACGTGGCGAAAAGACAAGGTGCCCTCGTTAGTAGCATTACCGAACTCGTCCGCCCATACCTCATGTTAACCATCTGCTTCTCGTCAAACAGGCTCCTGAACCAGGGCCGAGCAAGGACCTTCCGGAGGTCGAGGCCAACCAATTAGCACAGATTCTGCCCGCAAAGCAATCCCTGCTTTCCGACGAGCCAGAAAAAGATGTGTCGGACGACGATGCAGACACAGACGAAGATGAGCCCGAGTACGACCCCACTTCTCCCTCACTTTCTGCGCCACCTGAGTTTCCTATCACTCATGAGGCAACGCTCAAAGAGCATACCAAAGTCATCTCTTCCCTTGCACTTGACCCGAGTGGAGCGCGTGTGCTTAGTGGATCACACGATTATGACTGCAAGCTTTGGGATTTTGGTGGGATGACTTCTCATCCGAGGTCCTTCAAGACATGGGAGCCAGCAGGAAGCTACTACGCAAGTCTACTTATTGACCTTCGGATGGAGCAACGAGGGTCCTCATACTTTCATTAGGTCAATGACTTGAAGTTTTCAAATAATGGGCAGCAGTTCCTCGTTATTCCTGCCACTCTCCAACCCAGGCTTTATGATCGGGAAGGTGAAGAAGTGTATGTGCATGTGCTTCAGTTTCTCGACGAAAATATGTGTGACTAACTATTACAGAGCAACGTTTATCAAGGGCGACATGTATATCAGAGACATGAAACATACTGCGTATGACTTATTGCTAGTAGTTGTGTGATGTGATTTTGACACTATTGTTACAGCGGACACGTTGGGGAGCTGACAGGATGCTCATGGCATCCGCGCGACCAACAGATCTTTATAACGAGTTCAGCAGATTCGACCATCAGGTGAGACTACTTCTACCCTTGTTCCGTAATAGACACCAAGTTCCTTAGAATATGGGATGTGGAAAATAAGCGCAAGCAGAAGACAGTTATTGTCGTCAAGTCGAAAGAGCGAGGAGCCCGGACCAAGGTGACAGCGTGTGCTTACTCTCCGGACGGGAACATCATTAGTGGTGGTACGCCTACAATGCCAATCCCATGGTGTCTTATAATTTATGCACATCTTCTTACAGCTTGCCTAGACGGTGCATTGCATATATGGCAGTCCTCGTCTAATTTCGTACGCCCAAGTATGACCGTTGAAGGTGCTCACACAAAGTCGACGGACACTGCCTCCGTCGTGTTCTCTGTGGATGGCCGGACGATCCTTACTCGAGGGGGAGATGACACCGTTAAAGGTATGTTGCACTTCTCTGAACGACCCGGCCCTCCTTTTAGTGCAGTGTTTCAGTGTGGGATATCCGTTCCTTCAAAAAACCTGTAGCGGTGCGTTCCGAGACGACGACACTTTACCCTGGCACAAATGCAGTGTTCAGTCCTGACGAAAAACACGTTCTTACGGGTATTGGTGCCACGTCAAAAGGTGGATTGGGAGAACTTTTATTCCTCAACAGAATGGACCTGAGTGTCGCCAAGAGGCTCGAGATGGAATCAACCCCGGTGAAGGTGGTTTGGCACTCCAAGATCAACCAGATCGTCGCGGGGCTCTCGAACGGAACGATATCAGTTTTATACTCTCCGGAAACATCGACTCATGGCGCAAAGCTCCTATTATCGAAGGGAGCACCGAAGCGACCGACGATAGAGGATATGTCGGATGCGCTCGCAGCACCAACGATTTTGACTCCACACGCACTGCCGATGTTCAAGGATGGGGATGGAATCGTGAAAGGAACGAAACGCAAGAGGGAAAAAGACCGACTGGATCCACGGAAGAGTCGAAGACCGGAGCTTCCGGTGACCGGCCCCGGCAAAGGAGGACGCGTTGGGGCAAGCGCGACGCAACACGTCGTCCAGAACTTGGTGCGGGACACGACGCGAGACGAGGATGTGAGTGATTTAATTGTTTTTGCATTGTGCATAAGCGTTGTTGGGTGTTTTCTTGCATCGCGATGCCGATCACATGACACATTTATCTTTTTGTACGACGGCGACTGAACGGTTGTTATCCTTTTTTTTTGTAACGGTGTTTTACTACAGCCACGAGAGGCACTCCTCAAGTATGCGGACGTGGCGGATACGGATCCACAATGGACTGCAGGTGAGCTTGACTATCTTGACTTGCACCCTTTCGCTGCGGAGTGTCAATTCCGGAAGGTTGCCGCGTCGGAGTTCTAAAAACTGTATTGCTGTGTTTGTTTTGATCTGCCGGCTGACGTGGCGGCTCTTCTTTTTTTTTTCCAGCGTGGCGACAAAACCAGCCCAAGCCGGTGTTTGCGAACATTCCAGAGGAGGAGGAAAGTTCATAGCGGGATGGTGGTTGCATACATGGATGTATTCAGTGACTGTGTGCTTTGTTTGCAAGAAACGCTTGTGTGGGTGATGTAGTGTGAGTAAGTAGTTTGGATGGTCCCTGCGCTGGTTTGAGATCGAACCTTAATTCCGGTCGCCTATAAAGTCCCAATGGGTGGCTGCCGATTCCCCAAATCCAAAACTCCCTCCCCCTCTCTAAACGTCACGCAGTGTGACAAAAATTGTCACGCGCCACTCATGAACGCGACCGACGCTCCTCAACAGCACGCGCCCACCGTCGGAGTTGATGACAAACCCACTCTGTCCGCTTGCACCGACGTACCACCCGACAACAATGGTACACGTGATAGATAGTTTATATTCAAATTTCCCCTTAGCTAACCCTAAACACACCAAAGATTTAATTCTCAACAAGCACCCCCTCAACTCTCTGCCAAACGGCCATGCCCATCCCGACCGCCCAAACTCACTAGACTCTCCTGCTTGCACCTCTCCAATGTCCATATCCCCTTCCGATCCAGGTTCGTAGAGCCAAACGTTTCTTCGTCTAGCGTCGCTCTTATCTGAGCAGCTTCTGTCCCTATTGAACCCCCTCCTGCAACTCCGCCGCCGCCCCCAGTGCAGACGGATACAGCTGAAGACATTAAGATGGCAGAGACCCCAGAAGGGATCGTGGAGGACATGCTCGCTTCTGAAGCCGCTTCACCGGACGCCCTCGTTCCAAACGGTGCTCCAAACGGCAAGATCACCTCTTCAGAGATCACGAACATGGACGTGGACGGCGACGCGAATACCGAGCAATTGACGCACGTCAATGGTCATGCAGATACCGCTGATGCCAAGTCATCCGTGCACCACGATGCGTTCACCACATATCGATCTCCGAATCACGTCTCGTCTCCCCAAGTGCATGGAGACATGGACGACGATGCGAGGCCGCCGCCGGCAAAACGGGCACGCAAGTTCTCCGATGCGGATCAGGCTTCTATTGCCAACGTGAGCCGAGTATCTCTCCATTGTTATATGCTGACACTTATCGCAATTACTCAAGACTGCCTCTCCTCCTCCCGTCACCGCTTCTTCCATTCCGAATGAAGAGGCTGTCTATAGTCCTCATCCACCATTAATTTCTACTGGTGCAACTACGCTCAGTGTACAGCAGCATCGGTTCTGTCTTTCAACTGTCCGTTCGTTGAAAAGGATTAAAGACGCGGCGCCGTTCCTCCATCCAGTTGACCCTGTCGCCTTGAACATCCCACACTACCCCAGTGTCATCAAGACCCCAATGGATCTGGGGACCATCGAGCGCAAGCTCATGTCTTCTAACCCTCAAAAACCCGATACAAATCCCAACAATCCTCGCTATAATAATGCCGACGAGTTCATTGTTGATGTTCGTCTGGTGTTCACCAACTGTCTTGCGTTCAACGGGCCAGATCATGCCATCTCGAAAGCGGGCAAACACGTCGAGTCTGTTTTCGACAAGCAAATAAAGAATCTACCGCCGCCACAAGTGGTATGTGAGTGCTGATCGTTTTCATTGAACAAATTCTAACCACATGACAGGTCAAGCCCCCCGTAAAAATTGCCACTCCTCCGCCACCTCCACCGCCTACCAAGAAAGTCATTCCTGTACCACAGGCTCCTGCTCGACGCGCGTCTACCTCCGTTCCCGTGATTCGTCGCAATGATATGGAACAAGCTTCCGCACGTCCAAAGAGAGAGATCCATCCACCTCCTCCCAAGGATCTACCATATGCTGACGTACCAAAGAAGCTGCGGAAGGTGAAGGTGGCCAAGGACGACGGTTCGGCGGAGCAGCTCAAGTTTTGTGCTAAGCTCTTGGGAGAGCTGAATCGGAAGCAGCACTGGGCTATCGCACATCCATTTTACGAGCCAGTTGGTGAATATCATCCGCTACTGTGTGTCACATCCCGTTGCTCATCGGATCATTTCAGATCCAGTCAAGCTGGAGATTCCGTCATACTTCAAGATCATCAAAAAGCCAATGGACTTGTCCACCATGCGGAAGAAACTAGAGAATCACGAGTACCTGAATGCCTCCAAGTTCTTCGATGATTTCAAGCTGATGATACGGAATTGCTTCACTTTCAACCCCGCTGGCACGCCAGTCAATCAAGCAGGGATTGAGTTGCAACGCCTTTTTGACGAGAAATGGAAGAATCTGCCATCACTACGGGAGCCAAGCGAGGAGGAAGAAGAGGAAGAAGAAGAGGAGTCAGAGGAGGAACGTAACCGTGGGTCCATCGTTACGCAAGACGATGGGTTCGTACTAATGTTTTGTTCTATACAGGTAGAATTGCGTCAATGGAGGCTCAGATTGAGTCGATGCGAGGAAACCTACTCGCACTGAAGAACCAGCCTGCAAAGGAGAAAAAGAAGAAGAAGAAGAAGGAGCCCAAACCCGTTACTGCCTCGACTTCCAAAATTGCTGCTTCTCGGAATGCTAAAGTTGCTAGCGCTGGGAATGGCGCCTCTAAACGGAAAACAAAGAAACAAGTTCCAGAGGATGATGCACTATCATTTGATCAGAAGAAGGACCTGAGCGAGGCAATAACGAAACTGGATGGGCAGAAGTTGGAAAAGGTCATTCAAATCATCCATGAAGGTGTCCCTGAGATTCGTGACGTGCGTAATCTCGCTTTGAGACCGACGCCATGTCTGACTGTTATCAGAGTACGGAGGAGATCGAGATCGAGATCGACCTATTGCCTGTAAACGTGCTTACGAAGCTCTACAATTTCGTGCTGCGGCCCTTGCGGCAACCCCCTCAGAAGCGCAGTCGTGCAACAGGGAAGGGCACCGGTACTGGTGGCCTCAAACGCAAGAGCATGGACGAGAATGCCGAGGCGGAGAAGATCCGGCAACTAGAGGAACGCATGAAGCTATTCGACAATCCATCGGGAAACACTGCTGTTCCCCCTGCCGCTCCCATCCACCGGCACGATGATAGTGACCATTCTTCGGACTCGAGTTCTGATGACAGCTCAGGGAGCGAGTCCGACTGATTCCGTAGTTTGGTGTTTTCACTCTTCATGCGTACAACCGGTGATGTACTGAGGACTTCTGGTATGGGGTGGTTACCGATCTCCCCACTCCTACTGTTCTTTGATAATGACAAGGCGTCTTTACTCTTGATCTTTATAACCTTTTTCTTCGAACCACCTGCTTTCATTACTTCCTTTTTTTCCTCGTTCATCAGCATCCCCGTACATACATACAATCATCAAACTAAAGAACAGCAGTGTAGTCAGCTAATTCTAGTCAACTGGTTGTGTTCTGTCTAGAACACGTAGAAATGCTGTCACGTCGACATGTCGATTGGTGACATTTGTAGCGATAGTCAACTACCTTGCAGCACTGATGTGGGTTGAGAAGGGTGTATAAATTTGGAGTAAACATAGCAAGAACATATTGGCGACACAAATACATACGGGAGAAATTACCTGCGTTTGAAATTACCTGCGTTTGAAGTTACTTCCTTGCTTCCACTGCTGCCAGCCCGATTTTGTTGGCGCAGCGGGTGGTGGCGGGAGTGGGGCACGCAGCGAGGTTGGTGGGAGGGATTGCGGGGGCGGACGGGAGTCGGAGCAACTTGGTCTTGTCGTAGCCGAAGTGCTCAAGGGAGGGGTGGGAACGCGACCACAAGCTTCATGACGATCGAAGAGCAGCATTGAGGGTGGTGGATCTGCAGGAGGCGGAGGGGGCAACGCCAATGGTGCGAGAGGGGAGGGTGGAGGAAGGACATAGTGAGAGCTGCTGGAGTCTAAAGAGGTCCACCCTCCGGCACGAAACATAGGAGCACCAGATGCCAGAAGTGAGGCAGATGGTGCAGCGGGTGGAGGAGAGCCAGGCAGAGGAGAGCCAGCGGGCAAAGGGGGAACTGGGCCGACCGCTGCCCAGCCTGTGCGCTTAGAATCGGTGTCAGGGGGTTTGGGTGCCGTGGAGACTGCTGCCCAGCCAGCTTTTTTGAAGCCACCAGCTTTTGTTTCGTTCATGGTTGCCGTGTCACCCTCAGAGGTTAAAACAGGGGCAGGGCCAGCAACGATAGGTTTGACCATCCTGATTCCTTGA
The DNA here is from genome assembly GCA_038089875.1 of Fistulinella prunicolor. Lineage (NCBI taxonomy): Eukaryota > Fungi > Basidiomycota > Agaricomycetes > Boletales > Boletaceae > Fistulinella > Fistulinella prunicolor. The sequence continues at coordinate 24,076 of JBBPLP010000286.1, forward strand.
GCTTTGGCAAGCTTCCTTAGTTCCTTTTCTTCTCTCTTTCGTTCCTTTTCTTTACGCTTTTCCATCTCCTCTTGATTGACCAAACGAACATTGGCTTGCATATCTTTTAAACGTGCCTTGTGATGGTGGGCATAAGAGTTGGTGTGTTCGTCGTACTGAGCGACATTTTGGAACTGTTTTTCACAGAGAGTGCAATAAAACGGCTTGAGAGTGTCAGTGATTTCCGACTTGACGGCAGCGCGTTTAGCTACAATGTCCTGTCGGCGACAGGGCTGTCGTCAGACCATGTCTCGAACACAGATGTAGTGGTATACTTCTCTAGCTTTGCGCTGATCTTGCGTTTCCTTGCGCTGACGCTCAGAGTCTAACTCCCGCCTCTGCGACACCGTAGTCTCGATCATGCGAACATCTTGGTTAATTTTACCAAGGCCAGTAAAGTCATTCTTGATTTGAAAAGGGATGGGGTCGACTCGCCCTAACGAAACACGCCGTGAGGTGTAGTCGAAAGTAGGAGAGTTAGCCTACCATCACCGGATAACCCGAGCGGCTGTCCCTCCATCCAACCGAGTTTTGCGAGCATTGCAAACCCCTTGTTTGTGCTCTTAATCCTGGTCTCGACAGTAATGACCTCTCTTGGAGCTCGGTGACTGTGTTCATCATACTTGTCGATGTCGATCACATCCCCGGGGGGCGGGGAGGGGGTGCGAGAGACAAGTGAAACGTCATCATCCTCACTGTCCTCCGTGCTGTCGCCTCGGTCTGATCTTGATCGCTGGAGGAAAGGGGAAAGGGAAGAGGGCAGTACGGTGCATGTTCAAGGATGCCAAGGAATATGGCGGAGTACCTTCAGATGCATAGATGCGCCCGACTGTTCTTGTTCGCTGTGTTCTGTGCGCACCATTGGAATAGCATTCCAGCGAGCGACGCTTTCTGCAGACATCGTCGTCCGCGAGTGTTTCAACAAGATACAAGCCGAGTCGAACCGCACTGTTTTCGCGGTGTGCTGCCAAGCACGTGACTCTTACGCGGTTGTTGTCAATTGGCGCGTTCGAGCTCGTCGTTCACGACCTTGACATCGTCCGGGATGATGAACTCGGACGATTACTTTCCCGATGATCTTGACTCTGGTATTCTCAACCAGCTCGAAGTCATCGAAGCGGCACATCGTCCCAAACTCCCCCACAACCCACCCGTCCGTCACCACCATTCCCTGCTGAGACCCGTCCCCCAATCCAAGCCCGCCCCAACCAAACAAATCGAAAAAGAAGACTCGTATATGGACTTTACACTTGACATTGACGAGACGGACCTGCAGCTTCTCGATTCATACAAAAGTCAACCAACTCCGGTCGGCGGTGCAGGCCGCCCTCCGTCTAAAGGCTCCGTTCAGACAACCCTCTTTGGAGATATCATCCAACCCCACGCGTCCACCAGCAAAGGTAGCCTCGCATCCCGTGGCCCTATGCAGAAATCCAAGTCGGATCCTCGCAACCCTTTTGGTCATCCAGCCCCTAAAACTAAACAGTGGGATCATACCGCGTTCGCGAAGTCCGGGTGGAAGAAGCCCAAATCAAAGGGCAAATTTGACGAGGACGAACAAGCAGAAGAGGCGGTTGAGTTTGAGCAATTTCCTGCTCCGTTTGTCTCAGGTGCGTGGTAGACACCACAATTAATCATGTTAGGGCTGACCATGTTTTAGTCGTGTATGTAATTCTTAACTCATTACTGCTGAGGCTGACGTTGTCCCGTGCACATTCTGATCGAACTAAAGTTCGGTGAGTGTGTCGGCAGTAGACTCTGTGTGCTCGCGTATTTATGATTTCTGTAGCCTCTCCCCATGAAGCTCAAGGTGGATATGCTCGAGGTGAAACATTGGATTTATCCGCTCAACCAGCCCAGACGAGATTATCAATTTAATATCGTCAAGCACTGCTTATTCGATAACACACTGGTAGCTCTTCCGACCGGTCTAGGAAAGACTTTTATTGCCGGCGTCGTCATGCTGAACTGTGAGTTTCTGTATTCCAGCCCCTGTACCCAGACTTAACAATGTTCAAGTTTACCGATGGTTCCCGGAGGGCAAAGTGGTTTTCGTCGCGCCTACGAAGCCTCTAGTTGCCCAACAAATTGATGCATGCCATCGAACATGCGGTATCCCGGGCAGAGATGCGGTGGAATTAACTGGTAATAACCCACGCGCATACCGATCACGGATGGTACGCCTCTGCTTGAGTACCTAATGTGGAAATGCCTGAAGTTTTAACACCTCATAGTGGGAGGAGAAACGTGTTTTCTATATGACGCCGCAAACACTACTCAACGATCTTACCACTGAAAATTGTGATCCACGTGATATCATCCTCATGGTTATTGGTCTGTAACATTTGGTGATTTGCATGGCTCGTTTTACTGAATTTTATATCTCGTAGACGAAGCACATAAGGGCACAGGCGATTACGCATATGCGCAGGTTGTTCGCTTCCTCATGGCGAAGAACCCGCATTTCCGAGTACTTGCACTTACCGCGACTCCTGGAAGCACTCCCGAAGCAATCCAAGCGATTGTAGACTCTTTGCATATTAGTAGGATCGAGATAAGAGATGAAGGGAGTCTCGATCTGAGAGAATATATGCATAAGAAAGTCGGTTTTCTCGTTACTCATTCCAGAGGTGCCTCATAATTAAAATCTTTGAATAGGATGTCAAACAGCATATCATCAGGATGACGAAGGATATTGTTCATTTCCAACAGCTACTGAAGACTGTTATGGAGGTCAGTCGAAGTCGTTCCGTTATACCAATGCCTCTTATTGTTTGCAGTCGGTAATAAAACCACTGGTAGCCAGAGGCGTTATGGAGCCGTTGGATGTAGTCAAATTGCACCCATACCGTGCCACGGCCATTATGCAACGTATTGCAGCCCAGCGAAATAGTCCGCATGTATGGGCCATGGGAGCCCTCTCCATGATATCATCCATGGCACGAGCTATGTCGTATTTGGTATGGTCATTCTCAATTTCACGGAAACGAACTATTGAGGGCCTTTCTTCATGTTCTACACGCACGAACAGATGGAAGCCAGTGTTACTATGTGTCTTCATTCTCTGCAAGACCTCGTTCGTGATAAGGAGGGTTCGGATCAGAAGAAAAAGAAAACATCCTCGAAACTCAAGTCTGACACCACATTTCAAAAGCTTCTCGCCGACCTTGAAGCATGCCAGAAGCGACCAGCGGGTTTTGGGATGCACCCAAAGATGGAGACGCTGAAAACGCTGTTGGTGCAACATTTTGGGCAAAGAATATCCGACGGAGACGAAGAGTCAGAAGTCAATGGTACGCGAGCTATGGTGTTTGTAACCTATCGAGAGTGCGTGGACGAGATCGTCGAGGTCTTGAACCAGGAATCACCGTTGTTGAAGGCAACGCGCTTTGTCGGCCAAGGAGCCGATAAACAGGGTAAGAAAGGCTTCGCTCAGAAAGAGCAGTTAGAGGTACGATACAAAGTCAATGTTATCCTCATCACGCTCATCCCACTGGTAGGTGATCAGAAAGTTCAAGGCGGGAGAGTTTAACGTTTTAGTCTCAACCTCGATCGGAGAAGAGGGTCTTGACATTGGAGAGGTAGATATGATCGTGTGTTATGATGCTCAGAAGACACCTATCCGTATGGTGCGTCACGTCTCCCCTTTGCTCATGTGTAGAAAAGAACTCAAATTTGTGTTCCTTCCGCAGCTTCAACGCGTTGGACGAACTGGTCGCAAGCGTGATGGCTATGTGCATGTATTGCTTGCTGAGATCCGGGAAGAGTTAAACTGGGACAAAGCGCATGACACGTATGGCGAACTGCAAAAATGTATCGTTCGTGGGGATCAGCTTGAATTGTATGGTGATGTACCGCGGCTGCTCCCCGGTCACTTGCGGCCACAAGTGCTAGAGAAACGGATGGAGATTGAAGAATATGTCCGCGCGCCATCTGGGAGAAAGAAGTCTTCGCTTACAGCAGAAGATGGAGGACCAGCTGTAAGCGGAAAGAAGAGGAAAAGGAATGATGATATTGACAGGAATATTCCTCTTGGTGCAAGTCACGGCTTCGTCAGCGTGGCGGATCTACTCGTCAAGGGAAAGAAGAAGAAAGTTAGGTCAACAGAGTTCAACGATGCCCTCGCCGATGACGACTCTACGGATATGGAACTAGAGGGAGGCCTTCTTGATATGCGGCGTACGGTTTCTACGCCTGCCGAGTCAAATTCCAAGCACAAAAGCATATTACCGAAGTCACGAACAATGGTCCCTAAGAAGCACAAGCCATCCGCAATCGGGAAGAGGGACCGATTGACGGTCAGCCGCCCAGCTCAGCAGGTTGACCTCGATTTGGAGGCGGATCAGGACATGCCTTCCCCCAACCAATCCACCTCGAAGGAGAGCGTGCGCATGTCGCCTCGATTCTCGCCAATTTCTTCTTCCGGTCGTTCTCCCTGCGTCCGAGGTCCCAATCAGTCCCCCAAATTGACTTGCACTGATGTAATTGACATCACATCATCTTCGCCATCCTCCCCCTCCCCACCCGCTCAGCAGTTTTCCGCACCCGCCGTCTTTCCCCCTCATTCTGCAGAATCACCCAAGAACAAGGGCAAAGAACGAGCATTTGACCAAGATTCTATGCCTCCAACCCTCGACTCTTCACCCAAAAAGGCTGATGATCAAGATATTGCATGGCTGTTAGATGAGGACGAGGATCCAGTCATACAGATTGTTAGTTCTCCCCCCGCCGCCCCGGAGATGAGGCATGGAACGGCACGCTCTCCGTGTTACATGGATGAAAGTGTTATAGAAGTGGATGACAGTGTCATTGGAACGTTCGACATAAAGGCTATCATGGAGTCGTCTATCAGAGACAGGCTACCTTCCGCGCATTTTCGAGCGGTTGAACCCTCACCTAGTCCTATCCTGGATATGCCAGAGGGATCGTTTGCCGTACGCCCAGCAGGTAGGCGGCGAGTTGTTAAACCAGAAACGTCGGAGACTCCGGATATGCAGTCACCGCCTCGATTACGCCGGCTGAGGCGTAATGATACGGAGATCATCCCTCGGACATCCACGCCCCCGCTATGGCCGAAGAAAATGGAGCGGCGACCCCCAATCTCTATCCGGCACCACCCATGGTTGGACGGCGAAGCAGCGCACTCCGGCGATGAGGAAAGTGAAGGATCATCGCACTCGGAAGACGACGTGGAGAGCGAATCGGATAGGCAGTTCCTCGAGGAAATACCTGATACGCAAGTCTCGCCATCGTACGACCAAAGCCTCGTTTATCGACAGAGTCTCTTCACGCAGGCGCCGGGGCTTGGCGGTGGGCCCGTGTTTGCGAACAAGCCCGTTCGAGGGGGTGGGTTTGGAGGCGGGAGGGAGCATGCACGCAAACGTTCCATGATGTCGAGTTCACCGCCGCACGAGAACTTTGAGCCGGATGAGTATGTGTTTGGAAGTTTTGTGGTGGAAGACGATGCAGACCTCTCGTTTGAACTTTGATATGTTATGCACTAGTAATTCAGTCTGCTTGAAATGGAAAATACGGATGGCGACGGGCCGGGCCGGAAGTTACCAAGTTACGGACAACTGACCTCGCTGTGGCACCAAGTTACCTTTGGAAAACGCTCATGGATGCATTTCAGTTGCTATCGCGCGGCGGGGCACGTTTTGACAAACAGCGTTTCAAATCCGACGTAAAGCTCTTTACAGTACGTGGTTAGCACGGTCGGTGGGACGTGTTCCTTTTTTTTCCCTGACATCCTCCGTTGCTCCGCTTAGAACTCTATCGCAAAGCCTGAAACATCGGTGCATGCACCAATAACCCAGGACGCGAAGCTCCCTCCTGAGCTAGATTATTTCAAATACGCTCAAGGGAAACCAGGGAAACGGAAAGCAGGAACCGACCGAACGAGTTCGAGCGCACCTCTCCGACCCGATGCGGAGCACAAGCGACAGAAAACGGACCACGAAACGGAGAGACGCGATGAGGATGAGGACGAGGACGACGAGGACGAGGATGATGCACCACGACCTAGCGTTCGCGTGACGGCCAAGGGCTCCGACGTTCCACCGCCCATTCGCGATTTTGACGACTTGCTAGACCGTTACCAGGTTACCCGTCGCCTGCTGTCGAACCTTGAGGGTAACCATTACAAGCACCCGACGGGCGTACAAGCCCATGGA